>CABHPH010123159.1:0-19091 GCA_902168325.1 Peromyscus nudipes
CTATCCCAGCTGTATGTGTGCTTCTGCTGTATCCATCTGTTATGTGTCATTGCCCTGGTTTGTACAATCCCCTCCAGTAGTGTGATTAACACAAACATTGAGTGCCTCAGTAGGGTTTGCATTATATTAACATTCAATTTATTTTACTTAGCATAACTGCTTTAAGATAAAAATTAATGTATACTTATCGGTTTTATTTGGTTGGACGTTTACATTTTCCTAAGCAGAATGGGGATTTTCCTGTAAGTTAGCTAACACAGTTAATTAACTTATAGTGAGAAGACTTTTAAATTCTAAGTGGACTTTATCTTGCATCTTTTTTTTTCTTCCAGACAGGATTTCTCTGTGTAACAGCCTTGGCTGTCCTGGAACTCACTCTGTAGACCAGGCTGGCTTCAGACTCACAGAGATCTGCCTGCCTCTGCCTTCTGAGTGCTGGGATTAAAGGCCTGCGCCACCGCTGCCTGACTATCTTGCATCTTTTATTTTTATTTAAATCATGTGAATTGTCAAATGTGTATTTATTTTAAGCCACACTTTTTTTTTTGTTTTGTTTTTTGTTTTTCAAAACAGGGTTTCTCTGTGTAGCTTTGTGCCTTTCCTGGAACTTGCTATGTAGACCTGGCTGGCCTTGAACTCACAGAGATCCGCCTGGCTCTGCCTCCCGAGTGCTGGGATTAAAGGCGTGTGCCACCACCGCCCGGCCACACTTTTTTTTTTTTTTTTTAGCTCTGTTTTATACATTTTTAAAGTTATACAGAATTGTGTGTATCTGATATGGTTCAGGAAAAAGGAAGCCTCAAAATTAACTGGCTTTCAAATAGAGCATTAGCTATTATTCATAGTTCAATGTTGTTAAACAATATTAAAAAGAAATTCTTCAGTGAGTTACCTAAGTGCAGAGCAAAGAGCTTATTCAGGTAATATTTATAAATCATTTTTCCTTATAAAATTTAAATTACTATGTAAAGAAATCAAACATGGGCAAAATGCTCCTAACTTAAATTACCTATTGACTGAATTTTTAATGTCTATGATAAACTTAATGTAGCTTAATTATTATTAAAGTGTTACCATGTGTACGTATTTGAGAAGTGGCAAAGGATTTCGCTCTAATTTTAATTCTAAAACTCATTGATGCTTCACTAAACACAGGGAAACCTACAGCTCTAGAGGTGCTTTGCAGCCAGCGTCCTGAGTTCTGGTAATGTGGACCAGTGACTTACTTCAGCTGTTAGCTATAGATGGTACACCCCTTCCAACCAGAATGCCCAGAGCACATACTCATAGCATAGTTCTGAGCAGCCGTTAAACAGTGTGAGTTTCAGTCACCTGAATTGTTAGAAAAATTCAGTGCACATCTTATTAATTATGTAGTACTTTGGAAATGCTTATTTATTTTGATTTGCTTGGTTTTGGTTGCTTGATTGGTTGGCTGGTTTTGGTTTTTGGTTTTTGGTTTTTGGTTTTTGGTTTTTTGGTTTGTTTGTTTTGTTTTTGTTTTTTGAGACAGAATCTCATGTAGCTCAGGCTGGTGTTGTACTTACTCTGTATCAAGGCTGGCCTTGAAGTCTTCATTACTTCACCTATTGGGTACTGGGATTTTAGGCATGGACCACCAAATGTAGCTGAAATGAGTACTCAGGTTATTTAATTTTGCCCCAAATTATATAACCTTATTTTTTCAATATACAAGAAAAATTTAAATTCAGGTTTTTGCTGTCAGAAATTTAAATTCATATTGAGCTCAACCCAAATTTATAGGCGATTACTTTCAGACACTTAGTACCACGGGAGCTGCAGAAACGTTCATGGGAAACCTATCCTCCAATACAAGAGAAACATAGCAGCTTAAGTTACTTTAGGCGATAGAAAACCATGGTTCTGAGACTGGAGAAATGCCTCAGTCAGTGAGTGAAGTGCCGGCCACACAAGCATCAGAACCTGTGTTTGCATTCCCTACACCCACATCAAAAGCTAGGCACAGAGCCAGGCGGTGGTGGTGGCGCAGGCCTTTAATCCCAGCAGTCGGGAGGCAGAGCCAGGCGGATCTCTGTGAGTTCGAGGCCAGCCTGGGCTACCAAGTGAGTTCCAGGAAAGGCGCAAAGCTACACAGAGAGACCTTGTCTCGAAAAACCAAAAAAAAAAAAAAAAAAAAAAAAAAAAAGCTAGGCACAGGTGTGGCCACATGTGTCTGAAAACCCAGAACAGAGGGGGAAGAAATTCTCTGGCTAACCAGTCTAGCCAGATTGATGAGCCCTGAGGGATCTGGTGAGAGGCTCTGTTTTAAAAAAATAAAGTGCCTAACTAAATGGGGGTCGGGGGATGCCTGGTAGCATTGCTGGAGCAGTAAAGTGTTCGCTATCCAGCCTGACAACCTGAATTTGATGTTCCAGAGCCCATATGATAGAGGAGATCACCTACTCCTGCAGGTTGTTCCGTGACCTCCACAGGTACACTGTTGCACGCACATACCCGCATGCATACAACACTAACATAGATAAATCAACAAATATATGTTTAATAAGCAATTGAGGAAGGCACTCAGTGTCGACATGTGTACATACATATAAATACATACATAACCCTGCATACACGAATACCATCCCAATTTAACTTTTAAAGCTGTTTTAATTTTCCTTGTGTTTTGTTTGCAGCCCTTGCCAGAGTGGCCTCGAATCCCAGGACTTGTCCTCTCTGGAACCACATTTTCAGACTGTCTCATGGTGGTGCAGTTCTTACGAAACTTTGGTAAAGTTTTGGGCTTTGATGTGAATATTGATGTTCCAAACCTCAGTGTTCTTCAAGAGGGATTGCTAAATGTAGGGGACAGCATGGGTGAAGTGCAAGACTTGCTTGTGAGACTCCTCTCAGCTGCTGTGTGTGATCCAGGTCTAATTACAGGATACAAGGTAAAAAAAACCAAAATCTAACCCATTGCTCTAAGTTTGTCCTCTCCGTGCATTGCTGGTTAACTTTTCCATGCTAGCAGAAGATTGTGTAGATTTCTCTTAAATGCATTGCTCACATATGTCTCTTGGAGTTAAATGTAGATTTATACTAGGTTACAGTTGGGGCAGATGCAGAAGAATCTTGCTGGACTGAGGAATATGGGCCAGTCTCTTGGTTACTGTTTGTTGCTCTAGCTGTAAGCAAAGTCCAAGTCTATTTAAGGAAATATGCCAGTGGTATCTATCAAAAACAGAATTCAGCCGGGCGTTGGTGGCGCACGCCTTTAATCCCAGCACTCGGGAGGCAGAGCCAGGAGGATCTCTGTGAGTTCGAGGCCAGCCTGGTCTACATAGCAAGTTCCAGGAAAGGCGCAAAGCTACACAGAGAAACCCTGTCTCGGGGAAAACAAAAAACAAAAAAAACCCAAAAAAACAGAATTCATAGTTTCTCAAGGATTTAGAACTTGCGTGCTTATTCAGAAGCTCTCCTTTGTCAATTGTGAACAACAGGCTAATGAATCATGTGTAGGTCACAGTGTTGACTCTGTATTGGTCAGTGGGTACTCTATTTGTTTACATTTGCCTTTCTTCTTACTCTTTTCTCTAGATAATACTGTAGAAAGATAAGCTTCCAAATGCAATGATTTTTTTCTCTGTATGCCTACTCACTAACCTGACCTATAAAACATGCTATAAGTAAAGATAGAAAATAGTTACAGAGTTTTTGATCATCCTTCTTCTGCCATGAGATACAAAATGTCTTTACAAATAAAGAATACTTGATTGACTACTTAACTCTGCCTTCTGCCCATAGTCAGACCCTTCTCCCTACTTCAGTTTAGTAAGGGTTTAACAAGGGGACAGAACAGGGCAGACACTCAAGTATCTGTCTATCATGCTGTTTTGTTTATCTCCATTCCAATTCTGTGAAAAATAAAGTCCTTATTAGTAATATCTAGAGCATATAAGCCAATATTTTATCCTTATTTTCGAATGCATGAATATGATAAGCACTGATAAAAATGCCAACTTTATAGGCCAAAACTGCTCTTGGAGAACATTTGCTGAATGTTGGTGTGAATCGAGACAATGTGTCCGAGGTTTTACAGATTTTCATGGAAGCCCACTGTGGACAGACAGAGCTGACTGAGAGCCTGAAGACTAAAGCTTTTCAGGCTCATACTCCAGCCCAGAAAGCCTCAGTGCTCGCCTTCCTTATTAATGAGCTGGCGTGTAGCAAGAGTGTGGTGAGGTGAGTCCCTTCTTCCTGTTTGAATGTGTCTAATCAGAGCGATGCAAATGGCTTCTAGAACAATTTGGAAGTTACAAACTAGCACCAAGAAGAAAATCAAAATTGTAAACCACAGTTTAGAGATGGCCACCAATACTATTTCAGTTGTGTTTCTATGTGTTCTATTGAAAATAACGACTTTTCTGTATGTATGTAATCTACAGTCTTTGTTACCTGTGGTATTTAATTATTTTCCTAATTCTTCATGTAGTGGAGATCTTTATTGTTTGCTACAGTGCTAGAATTCAGAAACATCATAGTAATCCAGAATTTCTCTTTCCTGGACATCTTTGAGGACCTGATTTCCCCTAGAAATTCATAAAATGATTCAGCCATTTATTTCATTGTATGATAATATAGCCTTAGATTACTAGTTTGTCAATGAAGTAGTTTATACTTTTTTTTTCAAAAGTATTTAATCTTGTTTAAGATTCTAAGTCCATCTGGCACTCTAGTACTTATTATGAACAAAAGAGCTAGTATTCTAGCATTTCAGGTTCACCGTTCATCCTTTGCTTATTCTTAATTTGTCCAAAAATTTACTTGTGATACTTTCAGTTCTTTACCTTTTTAGAAAAAAGGATTTATGAATTTATTTCTACCATTGGTGGGCAAATTCTGTACCTATCTTAGCTATGATATATTAATATGATTGTTATTATTTATTTTTTGTATTCTTTTCGAATATCTCCAAAAATGTAATAATACTTAAGTTTTGAATAAGGGAATTATTTCATTATGCATAAACAGGATGGCAAATAGTAATGCTGAGTGGCTCTTTAAAATATATGTATACACATGTAAACTCAATATACAGAGAACACTAATGTTTTCTGTTTTGGAAGAATAAAGGAACCACTATTCTATTACCTCCAGCAAACACCACAACATCTTTAATTTCCATGTTGACATGTATACATGCACAGAGATGTTATCTGCACATAAGTATGTACATATACTTAGTAAATATCCATCTACGTCCTAATCTCCCAGTTGAATTTGGAAATGATCACTCCCTAAATATATGCCAACCACATCAGAATGGTATTTTTATAACCATATTGTGAGAGTATATTATAGCTCTCTTGATTAAAGTAGAAACAAAGTAACTTTCTTAATAGTAACATTGTATCCAGTGAAGAAATTATTGCTTCTTAAAGTAAATGTCCATGTCTAAAGCCATGTAGTTCTGAAATGAGGTTGTTTGTATCATTTTATCTACTAAAATATATGATGTTACATACTAAATGGACACATTGCAGAAATGGATTCTATCTTTTAATTCATTTTTGTATTGGCAGTGAGATTGACAAGAACATTGAGTATATGTCAAACTTGAGGAGAGATAAATGGGTAGTGGAAGGTAAACTCCGCAAGTAAGTCTGATTTTATTAATCTAATGTGTTGTCTTCCTTTTGTTCAAGTCTCCAGTAAGGCATGTGAGCTATAAAGACAGAGTTTAAACTTTACTCTTTCTACAGGAAAGATACTGCTTAATCTGCAGTCTGAAATGAATGATGAAATCTAAAATTAATAAAACTTTGGGTCAAAGTCTATAGCAGACCAGAAAAGTAGAATTATATCCATTGAACTCATGCTTCAAATTTACAAGAGACATTTCCCCTTTCTTCTTTCAATGAAGTCAAGCAACCATGTTTTCTGCTATGGTTGTTGCTACCAGATTGCTTTTGTCCTACCTAATATCTATCTCAGACTATCCTGTCTCTTAATGACTGTTTAAAATTAAAATCTGCTTCTACAAAATCTAATGAAATTATTCAACCATAGAATTTAATTGTCTTTCTTCCAGGAAATAAGTAACTGTATAGTTAGTTGTTCAACTGCTATGCTAAAAGGGTGGATGGTTCTCCAAGCATATGACCCATACCTGTAGTCTCAGCATTTGAGAAGCTGAGGCAGGAAGAGCTAGAGTTGAAGACCAGAGTTACATAGTGATAGCCTTTTCCTAATTTAAATAAATAAATAAATAAACAAAAAGAACAGTTTCTGGGTTGGAGAGAGGGCTCAGTGCTTATTGCACCTGCAGAGGACCTGGGTTCAATTCCCAAGTACCTACATGATGGTTCACAACCATTGTAAATTCAGTTTCAGGAGACCTGATGCCCTCTTCTGACCTCTGTGGGCACCAGGCACTCAAATGGTGCACATACATACATATTAAACACATAAAATATAAATGAATAAATTTAATTAAAAAATGTTAAACAGCTGGGCAGTTTAAAAAGCTGGCACATGCCTTTAATCGCAGCACTAAGGAGGCAGGCAGATCTCTGAGTTCAAGGCCATCCTGGTCTACAGAGTGAGATCCAGGACAGGCTCCAAAACTACACAGAGAAACCCTGTCTTGAAAAACAAAACAAAACAAAAATGTTAAACAATTAGTTTCTTTGCAGTAATTTGAATTGAAATTTAGTCAGGCGCACAGTATAGAAATCAGGAAATATCATTTGATCATTGTTGGAATTATTCATCTCAGCTTTTATGAGTTTTTTTGTCTAATATGTTCAAATTACCAAAAGATAATTCATAGAACTTTATTCTGTAACTGTAGAAACATATGTCTTAAATTTCCCTAATTGAATTTTTTACTGCCATTGATATATTGTTTACTACGTGAATGTAAGATGTTCTTGCTGAAAACTCACATTATGATCTGGATATGGTGGTGCACACCTGTAATCCCAGCACGTAGGAGGCAAAGGCAGGAGGATCACAAGTTTTTAGGCCAGCCTGAGCTACAAAAGAAGACTCAGCTTCAGATGCCAAGTACTAGGTGGGAGAATGTGGCTTAGTGGTAGATAATTACCTAGGGAACACTGTGTTGAATCCTCTGCACTGCTAGAAAGCAGGAAAAGCAAGCCTAGCATTGTGCTAATACAAATTACAGTTTTAGCAGTGACAAGAGTAGCTTTTTATTCTGTGTCTTTCTTTTAATGTCTAAAGGCTTAGGATCATTCATGCTAAGAAAACAGGCAAGAGAGACACTTCAGGGGGCATTGATCTTGGAGAAGAGCAGCATCCCTTGGGCACACCCACTCCAGGACGCAAGCGGAGAAGGAAGGGAGGAGACAGTGATTATGATGACGATGATGATGAGGACAGTGAGGACCAAGCTGATGAGGATGATGAAGATGAAGAAGATAAAGATGACAAAAAAGGGAAGAAGACTGACACCTGCGAAGATGAGGTAACCAAGTTCAGGTTCATGTGTAAGATCTGACAAGAGCTGTGCAACCTCCAAAGTCAACCCAGCATTAAAGCCGTGGGGCTACGGTTTCCGTTCAGTTGGTGGCGTTGGCTTGCTCCAGTCTTTTCATCTGAACATTCCTTCCTCCTTCCTCTTCCTTTTCTTCCTCCTCCCCTGCCCCTGCCAGGCTTGCCTGTGCTGCGCACCCAGCCTGAAGGTGGTGTTGTGTTTGTCTCTTACCGTGTTGTGTGATAATTAGGAAGCACTCAGTGGCGTGGCTGAGACGGAAAGAAACTTGGACTGAAGCACAGAAGTTAGATTTGCTTTGTGTGTGCAGACGTTGTACTCACCAGGGGTGTGACCATGGTCACCTGCTGACACTGTTGCCGTCTTGTTTTGTGTCAGTGTCCTCTGTGATGTCAAGTAATGAAATCACTGACAGTATATTGCTCTGAATGGCCCTGTTGTTAATTGACACATGGCCGTCATCATCCTTGGATTCTCTCCAGAGCTCTGCAGACTCTGATTCTCAGACATTCTCTCTGGCACCCGATATATTCTGTTACACTTGCTCACCACTCGTGCCTCAAAGGTTTTGTCAGGTTTAGTGAAAATGCTGTATTTCTTGAACACTCTCTTTGGGCAGCTTTAAGATTGGTGCAGCACCGAGAGTCCTCACCATTAGTGAGGAAGTTTTGTTGCTTTTTTTTTTTTTTAATGTTAATTGGCATGATAGGGAGGATATTTGCAGTGTACATCACATGCCCATAAAGGACATTTAGACGTTTGGAGGAACAAACTCTCACAAGAGCTTTCTGCACCCACTAGCTAAGAACGACTTGTTGGGCAGATGTTAGCATGGGGAAAATCTAGAAAACAGTGTCTGTGGCAGCTACTATGAATCTGAGTTTCTTACGTGTTTGGACATCACTTCCTTATGAAATGCACGGGGCTGTCTCTCCAATCTGTCCTTTCCTTGCTCTGCAGGGATTTTTATCCGTATGGTCCCACTGTTGAACTTTGTTCTGGTGTCGCAGCCCTGGACAGGAGATGACGCTGAGATTTGTTGCAGACAGAAACTGTTCCATAGTGCTATACTTCCTCCAGGCTTTTGTGTTACCTCTACTGGCTTCAAATGTGGGTTCAAGAGGCCCTCTTGCCCGAGACGGAATTCTGACTAGCGTGGGATGGCTCGTGCATGGCCCTGTCCTGATGCAATGTACTTTTAAAAGAAAGCCCTGGGTCATAAACATTCATCTTGTCACAGGTCATGGAAGAAGTATGTAATTTGAAAATCAGAGACTCAGTCATCAGTAATGTGTTTCATTTGGAAAGTAGAGCTGTTTCCATAGCAAGAGTTAAACTTTTCTAACTAAAATCAGTCACCTTTCCACAGAATTGGTGTCTTGTTTAAGTATGTAATATTATAAATCAGCTTAATTGTTGACACAAATTTATAGCTCCACTTTGGGATTTCAGTGTATTCTGCTGAGTAATGTCCCACTAGATGGGACTGATTTAGAGAAATTATTTGACTCACCTTGCTTTTGGTAGGGGAAGGGAAGATAGTCGGCTCATGTAGGCCATGCGAACCTTGACTGCTCTTGAGTTCATGACCCTTCTGGGCTCCGCTTTTAAGTGTGCAAAGTTTGAAAGATTAGAAAAAAGTTAAATCTTCAGGAGATTGAAGGTTATAGCTGTGTTCCACCCTAACCAGTCTCTGACTTCCTTTTTAATCATAATTAAGAGCCATAGATTCTATTCTTTATACACAGACACTTGAAAATGAACATTACGTGTCTTAGAGGGTGTGTCATTTCCCATAGCCACAGCGTGAGCAGTCATAGTAAGAGTGTGTGTCTTATTATTAACATGAGAAAATGGTATCAAACCTGAAAGAGTAATAAATACTCGGGGTCCTAAAACCTAATTCATGTGTCCTTTCGCTGGATAGAGTGACAGATGCCTGTACTACCGTCCTTGGGAGACTAAGAGGCGGAGAATAAGCAGTCCAGAGCTAGGCCAGGCTGCACACCATTTAAAAAAGAACTTGCAGTGGAGGGGCTAGTGCCCTGCACCGGAGGCCAAGATGGGAGCATGTCTGTGAGGTCACGGGCGGCTTAGGCTCCGGAGAGTTCCAGCCCAGCCTAGGCTGCAGTGTACAGCCTTGTCTTCAGCTGTGTTTTTCTGCCACATTCATTTTTATTTTTTATATCACTATTATTTTTTTGATATTATATCATCTTCTCCCCCTTTCCTTTCCTCCCTCCAAAGCCTCCCATGTACCCCTCTTGCTTTCTTATTTATAACTTCTTTTCTCATTAATTGTTGTTATACACATGTGTGCATATTTTTCCCCTTGAAATGATTGGAGGGAGTCTTTATCATACTAAAGACCTGGTAGACATGTATTGAATGTTGACTAGTCAATAAAGAACTGATAATATCTAAGAGCAATCTCAGCTTCTTGCTTAAATTCTAGTAAGTGTGTCAGGACAATAGTTATAGTCCTTGAAGGATTAATTACTGGGAGTTTTTCCATTAAGGCCCACGTGATCCCTTCAATTAGAAGATGCTGCCCTTAACTAAGTCAGACCCTTTGTCTCGTCAATTCCCTTTTGTTCCCACTCTTATCCTTGTACACATGACCCTTCTAATTGTTGGACCTGTGTTGAGACTTAGCTGAGCTGTGCCCTCATTCGGTGATGTACATGAGGTTGTGGTGAGCATTAAATGCTTAGCACGAAGGCATCTTTGGTTAAGAAGCAGTGAGAACTGTGGTGAGGATGATTTCTGTCTTCAGGTTTGATCATTGTCTACACTCTTGTTGTTGTTGCCTTCCTCTCTGACCTTCCAAGTTCTTTGACGTTCCTTATCATTACAGGGTTTTGTTTGTTTGCTTTGTTTTTTTGTTTTGGAGTTTTTCAAGACAAGGCTTTCTCTGTAGTCCTGGCTGTCCTAGAACTCACTTGTAGACTAGGCTGGCCTCAAACTCACAGAGATCCACCTGCTTCTGCATCCCAAGTGATGGGATTAAAGACATGTGCCACCACCACCCGACTAAAATTATGATTAACCAAAACTCCATTAATTGAAAGTTTGTAGACTGTCACTTCCCTCATCCTCAGAGAAGTATTGAAAATTACATTTTGTAGGTTGGGTGTACCACAGTTGTAGGATACTTGCCTTGTTTTCGCCAAGCTCTAGGACAATCCCGCGGCACAAGACAAGTGGAGGGGTCACCTTTGCTTGATTTGGCTGATGCATTACTACTTTGTTACCTTATTCTAATTATCTGTTGATTGGAATGTAATTCTTGCTTTAGTGAATTCTGAAAACATTTTGTCCTGCTTATCAAAAGATCACTTACATCAATATTTAAGTATCTAGTTGAGAGTCAGGATTTAAGGGTTTGGAGGCCTATTGTCTTTTTGAGGTTTATTTTATCCCAATTAGAATTCATGTTACTTTTAGCTCAAACAGTCTACATAAAAACCAAAATAACTCTGTCCCCTGACTTTGGATAAGAAGTCCATTGAAAGGCTAAGGATGTAGCTCTATGATTGAATGCTCATGCGTTATGCACAAGGCCCTCACTTTAAGTAAGACCCTTAAAAAGTGGGTTTGAGGGTACAGCTCAGTGTTAGACTACTTATGAAGCATGGTAAAGCCTCTGCACTGACATAAGACAAGCAGACAAAGTAGCATCAGAAGGGACCCTTGGAGAGACCCCCATGCCGCTTTTACTACTTTATAAAAGTGTGTGTGTGTGCGCGTGCGTGCGTGCGTGCGTGCGTGTGTGTGTATGATGTACTCATGCAGTATCTGATGATTACCGGATGACACTTTCAGGCAGATCATTGATCCTGTGTTCTGTCACATTTAGGATGAAGGTGACCAAGCAGCGAGCGTTGAGGAGCTAGAAAAGCAGATTGAGAAACTGAGCAAAGTAAGCACGTTCCGCCGTGTCCTCACTGTGGGGGCTGTGTCCCAAACCCATGTCGTCTGGGATTGCTCTTTCTGACTGCTGAGGAACAGGAAGCTTCTAGAAGCAATTAAACAGAAGAACTCTAGAAACACTCAGTTAAACTTCACAAGCCGAATGCTAGGGTTAGAAGCCTCTGACGCATTGTTCTTAACCAAATCTATGCAGAAAGAGTTCTAGACTCCTCAGTTGTACCTTTAAATTAGTGTATCAGTAAAATATAATCTCTTGGAACTTACTACCCAAAAAATTTCTATGAGTTCATAGTAGTAGTTTGAATATTCATATTTCATTTTACACTTGTGCATTTATTTATTATACTCACATTAGACTTATAGCCTGTATATACTTATTGTATTTATCATTAAAATTTATATTCTGCATTCAGTATCATTAGTAAAATTTAAGATGAGTCTTTTTTTTAATAAACATTAAGGTGTTTTGTTTTGTTAGATTATAATATAATTACAATATTTCTTCCTTCCCTTTCCTCTCTCCAAGCCCTCTCTTAGACCCATCCCTACTTTCCTTCAGATTCATGCCAGAAAAGTTAGTTCTTAAGTACTATGAGATGCCTGTATGTTACTCTGTCAGTGTTCAGTCCCTAGCTATAGGTCAGCATTTAGGTGTGCGGGGACAAGGCATCAAACGTGTATAAAGCTAAGCAAACTATATGCAGAAGTATTGGCAGTGTTTATTTTGGCTTAGTAATGTATTTGATGGCATATACAATCGTGTTTTTATGTGTTTAAGAAGATCCTGGTAAAATAAAACTTACCTTTTAAGCCCTTAAATCCAAGATCTTTTTACTCTCCTCATTTGTTTTGAAATCACCCTTAAAGTCATTTCTGTCATCGGTGTGACTGGAATTGTATTGGGTGTGTAACATTAGTCCTTTTGCTGTGCAGCAGGATGATGCAATAAACAGAATATCTTTGGTAACTTTTAAGGCACTTATGGCTGTGATGTAACTATATGGATCGCTTTTTAACAGCAACAGAGCCAGTACAGGCGAAAGCTCTTTGATGCTTCTCACTCATTACGCTCGATGATGTTTGGTCAGGATCGTTACCGACGCAGATACTGGATTCTTCCTCAGTGTGGAGGGATTTTTGTAGAAGGCATGGAAAGTGGTGAAGGTAAGAACTACTAATCTCCTAAATGGGATATTGTATTTCTTGTTTTTTTTTTTTTTTTTTTTTTTTTTTTTCTAGACAGGGTTTCTCTGTGTAGCTCTGGCTGTCCTGGAACTTGCTCTGTAGACCAGGCTGGCCTCAAACTCACAGAGATCTACCTGCCTCTGTCTTCTGAGTGCTGGGATTAAAGGAGTGTGCCACTGCCACCCACCAGGATACATACATACATTTATATTATGTAGACTGAGAGGTACATGGAGAACTCCCAAAAGTGTTATACAGATCTAGTAGTTTTTACTGTGTAGGTTTTGTTACTAATAATTGTACATTTTAAATTGTGTGTGTGTGTGTGTGTGTGTGTGTGTGTGTATGTGTGTGTGTTGGGGGGCAGGCTTGTGTGTTATGTGTGTCTGCGCCATGCATGAGGAGGCCAGAGGAGGACATAGCATGTCTTCTTCATCACTCTTTATTTTATTGCCTTGAGACAGGATCCCTGGCCGAGAAGGTCACTGTTTCCGCTATCCTGGCTGGCATGCGGACTCTCCTCCAACACTTGAGTTCCAGGCATGCATGGTCATATATGCCTGCTGTTTTATGTGGGTGCTGGGGACTCAAACTCTGGTCCTCACACTTGCACAATGAGCATTCTTATCCACTGAGTCATCTCCACAGACCCTATATTTAATTTTTTACACTAAATATATACTAAGTTTCTAATGACTGAAAAAATCCATAAAAAAGAAAACAGGAGGAATATAAGATGGTGTAGAAGTTTGATGTATATGTATATAATTTGGTGAATAATAAAATTTAACTTCAGTAATGGTTTGATATGTAGTAATAACTTACTTTAATAGCAACTTTCACTTTTTTAGGCCTAGAAGAAATTGCAAAAGAAAAAGAAAAGCTTAAAAAGGCAGAAAGTCTCCAGATCAAAGAAGAAGCATTCGAGACTCCTGCGGACACTTTAAACTGTTCCATTCCAGATCACTGTGAGCAGCAGGATGACCTCAAAGAGAAAGATAACACAAATCTCTTTCTTCAGAAACCTGGCTCTTTCTCCAAATTAAGCAAGCTCTTGGAAGTAGCTAAAATGACTCCAGAGTCAGATGTCATGACCCCCTCAAAAGCGAATGTTAGCACGAATGGGTGCACGTTGTCCCATCAGAATGGAGGGAAGCATTCACTGGGGAGCATTCCTTCGGCGGCAGGGCAGAGCAGCATGGAGAAGACAGACATGGGTCTGTTTAGCACTGTCTCGGGGGGTTGTGGGAAGTTGTACAGCCCTCTCCCCAACGACCAGCTGCTCAGAACACTGACTGAAAAGAACAGACAGTGGTTTAGCCTTTTGCCAAGAACACCTTGTGATGATACTTCCTTGACCCATGCTGACGTGTCCGCTGCGTCGGTGACTCCTCAGTCGCAGCCACCATCTAAGTCGCCGTCACCTGCTCCTGCTCCGCTTCTCGGATCGGCCTCTGTTCAGAACCCTGCTGGACTGAATCCATTTGCTTTATCGCCTCTTCAGGTTAGTAATGCTCACAAACCACATTGTGACAGTACTTTATTTAACCTTTGCTGATCTTCGTGGAGAGCTTCAGTCAGAGTTAAAGTATCCTAACACAGTCTGAAAAGCAAAGCAGTCAGAATGTCGGTCACCAGCTTCATTAGCACTCCCGCTTCTAACCTGGGTCTAAGTTGGCCTTAAGTTTCAGTTGTTACAGTTATAGTATAACTAACATGTAATTACCCTGGGGGACAAATAACACGAAAGGCAACATTGTGGCTAATGAATTTAGTTTTTCTCTGGTAAATGGATATTGTTTTAGAATTTGAAAAATAATTTCAGTTTCTAAACATTCTTCCAACTCTTTAGACTCATGGGTATTGTTTTTGTTTTGTAAATGTTGTTATTACATTAAGTATATGGAGATCAAGAACAACTTGCATGGCTCTTCCCATCTATCGTGGGAGTCGCAGGGATTGAACTCAAGGGCCTTTACCCTCTGAACCCCAATCTGAGTTGAACATGTTTTCTTTTACAGGTGAAAAGCGGCGTGTCTATGATGGGACTTCAGTTCTGTGGGTGGCCTGCTGGTGTACTCACTTCCAATGTCCCCTTCACATCACCTTTGCCTGGTCTGGGGTCAGGGTTGGCACTGCCAGAAGGAAATGCTAGTTCGTTCTTGACCTCCAGTGTTGCTTCAAGTAAAAGTGAATCTCCAGTCCCTCCCCCGGAAAAGGCCTCCACAGCTCAGCCAGCAGCTGTTGAAGTAGCAAAGCCGGTCGATTTCCCAAGTCCCAAACCTATCCCAGAAGGTAGGTAGAAGGCGGTAGCTTGCAGTACTTACTGCTTCTCAGGGTGACAATTTCTCTCTTGTCAATGTATCTCTAATGGAGTTAGTTCTGTGTGGCTAACAACTCTTGAGATTTGGTCTGTGCCGTTATTTCCTACTCACAATAATATAAACTATGTACATAATTTGTCTTGACTTAGAAATGCAGTTTGGTTGGTGGAGAATTATTGACCCCGAGGACCTGAAAACACTGCTCAAAGTGCTGCACCTCCGAGGGATAAGGGAAAAGGCATTACAGAAGCAGATACACAAGCACTTGGACTACATCACTCAAGCCTGCGTCAAGAATAAGGATGGTGTGTGCCCTCCTATTTAGTATGAAAACGCATTCTTCGTATTAAATCTCACAACCTTTTTGTTTGTATCTTTCTGTTTTATGTGCACATTTGTCTGTGTGACGGTGTCGGGTCCCCTGGACTGGAGTTACAGACAGTTGTGAGCTGCCATGTGGGTGCTGGCAATTGAACCCAGGTCCTCTGGAAGAGCAGCCAGTGCTCTTAACCACTGAGCCGTCTCTCCAGCCCCCAAAATTTGTTCTTTTGCCCTAAAACATTTTAATATGTATTAATTCTTTATTACTTTTATTTATTTTCAAATTATTCTTACTATTTTTAATTATGTGTGTGTATGCATAGGCCAGAGGTATTGGATCCTCCTGGAGCTTGAATTATAGTTGGTTGTGCACCACATAATGTGTGTGCTGGGAATCACACTTGAGTCTTTTGGATGAGCAGTACATGCTTTTAGCCGCTGAGCCATCTCTCCAGCACACACGCACTTTGTTATTTTAAATGTTGCTTAACAGTGACTAGTGGCTTTTCTCAAATTGTATTACTTTCTATCATTTTTTAGTACCTGTACACATATTGTTTTGTGTGTCTTAGACAATTTCTTATTCAGCAATGGACTGCATGTGCTTGTACATGTATATATGTTAAGAATTTTGATGTGCGTAGTGTCCCTAGCATTTTACTCATTTAGAGGAAGAAGTCATCATGCAGGGGTTAGAAATGAAATCGTTTTAAAAAGTACTTTCTTTTCAAATGTAGTTGCTATTATTGAATTCAATGAAAATGAAGAAAATCAGGTAACTCGAGATATTGTGGAAAACTGGTCAGTAGAAGAGCAAGCAATGGAGCTGGACCTGAGCATCCTCCAGCAAGTCGAGGACCTGGAGAGGAGGGTTGCGTCAGCAAGTTTGCAAGTGAAGGTAAAGCTGGCCTGGCATCCAGTCTGGTTTTAGGATAATGGAAGGTAATTTTTATGATATGCCTTGTATAATCTAGTTATTGTACTAAATGTTTTCACATTATTTCATTTAATTCTCAAAACAGTCCTGAGTTAATCTCTTCTGTCTTACAGGTAAGGGAACAATATAAATAACCTGCCAGTCATCATTTAAGTGGCAAAGAATGTGTGCAAGCCAAGCCTGTTTGACTGTGTAGCCTGTGTGTGTGTGTGTGTGTGTGTGTGTGTGTGTGTGTGTGTGTGTGTGTGTATGTTCGTTTACATCTTGTTGCCTCCTTAATGGTATTCACAGAAATCATTTCTGGTATGGAGTTCTTTACCTCAAGCAGATTTTTGTTTTCACCATGATAAGTACAGTTTTCTCTACAAATCTTAGCAAAGTCCTACTGTAATGTTTCATAGAAGACCAAGAACTCTCCTTTTTAACTGTTGTATGTATGGTCTAAATTGGAAGGACAATACAGGCATATTAGGAACCATGTTCTAATGATAAGCAGACACACATACATGTGAAGCACATACATCTGATGAGTGTGACATGTCACAGGCAATGGTCAGAGCTGATTTCTGCTGGAGAGGCAGAAGGTCGGTCTTACGTACTACACAAGATGCTTAGGCTTGGAAAGAGGGCAAGTGGTGCAGTTGTGCCAATGAGTTTGACTAAGCAGAGGAAGCTTCAGAGGCTTAGAAAACTGGGCTCTCTTAAGTCATTTCACTTGATATTTATATTTTATTCAGAAGGAAAACCTATTACATAATCCTATTCTGCCCAATAATTTAAATTTTGCTTCATAATTAGTTTTGAAGTTCTCCAAAAACAATCATTTTCCAGAGCTAATATCTCCTTTTTTGCCACAAACATAATTACTAACATTGGAAAGCAAAATTTATTACTTCCTAAAACTATTGTGCTTACACTGTATGTATGTCTCCTCCCCCTAGCCTGTGAACTGTCCACACGCCTCATTTATCTGGCATCTTTAGCAAAGGAACTCTTCCATACATGTTAGTTTTCTGGAGAAATGAAAATTATTCCATTTAGTGCTATCATTTTTTAAGATGTTTGTTGGATCTCTTGGTTTATGCATTTCACTGCCTCCTTAAATTAAGACTAATGAGTGTGATTTAAATTGTCTTGGTGACACAATATCTTTGGCATGAAGACCAGTTATCAGGCTGCAGGCCCATAGGAAATGTGGAAGGGTTTTCTCCTGAATGGTTGGCATGCCTTCTCACACAGTGCATCTGCTTTCCACACTCTGATTTTGCCCTCTGTCATGGTCCCTTGTTACTACTTGTTGGGTTACATGGTTTTAACTTTGCTTCAACGTATTCCATCTAATTTGCCAATGCTCACTGATCAGCAGTTGGGAAAGCATGTCAAGTGTTCACAGATTAGAGTGTGGTCTGAACAGCCACACTGGCTCCCTTGGCCCCACCGCATCTCGGGCTTCCGTGCCCTTGCAGGTGTCCTCAGCAGCTAGCAAACTGGAGTTGCGTCTGAGTGCAGGGTCTCAGCACCCTGTTGGCAAGCTGCTTGTGATCTGTGCTGTATTATTCTGAGAAGTGAGTTATCATTTTATTAGTTTTCAATTGTCTTTAAGTAATAAAAGAAAGTAAAAATAATAAGATGTTTTACTAGCTATAGAAGACTTAATCATGTTTTTTCTTAAAAGGAAAATACTTTTAGCCTGAGGAGCTTGCCATTATGAAAGCACATTAAACTCGTGCTGTTGATCTATCAGATATACTCATTTGCATTTTCATATTGCTAAGAATGTTGATGTTTTCTTTGTATATTGTAGGAAAATCTGCCCCTCATCTCGGTCGTTGAGTATATGCTAAAATCCTCTTATTCCCCACCGGCTAGGGACAGCTCTGTGTTTGTGTTTTCTCTTTTGTGAGCCATAAGCCCTGTGAAATGGCTCCCAAATTCCTGATGTTTTCTGAAAAGTACGGGGGTCTACAACCTCTTTCAAATATTGAATCTGTAATTGTACATGAAGATATCCATAGGTTTTCATGGGATTTTACTATCCTTCATCTGACCTTATGTGTCCATTGCCACTGTCTGAACTGGTGGCACTCTATAACACCCACACCATCACATGGCTTTACTGAGTATGGGCCGGAGCAAAACTTCCTGAACACATACTGTATTTTTCTGATTTATCACAGAAATGCCAAAGCTAAAATTTGCATTTACCTTTGTTACATTATTATTAGCTTTATTTGAGTGTACTTTTCGACATGCAGAGCTACTTTTATCATAGTCTCTTACCCAAAACATTAAGTTTTCTTCCTAGTTTTAAATATTACAGATTTATAGCAACCACCTAAATATTCATTCAGACATGTATTAACAGAATAAATCACATGCAGAGCCTTTGGACACTGGCACTAAGGACGTTTTCTAAAGTAGCACCTTTTGGACAGAGTGCCGCCATCTGGCTTTTGATTTCCTAATTCTAATCTAGTTCTTTTGTTGTTGTCTTGACAGTTACTTTGCAGAAATTGAAGTATCACATTTACAAGGTTTCTGTTATTTAGCTATTTTGTTTCCCTTTTAGAACGTGGACTGTTTCTGTGATGTAAGTTGTCCCTGTGCCTGTATCTGTAACCTAAGTATTTAGAAGTATTCTGCCTTATCCAGTTCCTCTCTCTTGCAGCAGCCCACAAACTCACGGTCATCCCCCTGTTTCAGTTTTGTGTGCCACTGTGTGATTTCCTGTGCTTTCTTTCTAGATAGATATTCTGTTGAGGTAAAGGAGGCCATCTGGTCTGTTTGTTTGTTTGTTTTGTTTTGTTTTGTTTTGTTTTGTTTGAGACAGGGTTTCTCTGTGTAGCTTTGCACCTTTCCTGGAACTCAAAGAGATCCACCTGCCTCTGCCTCCCCAGTCCTGGGATTAAAGGCG
>CABHPH010123160.1:0-14730 GCA_902168325.1 Peromyscus nudipes
GTGTGTGTGTGTGTGTGTGTGTGTGTGTGTGTGTGTGTGAATGTGTGTGTGTGTGTGAGTGTGTATGTGTGTATGACTGTGTGTATGTGTGTGAGTGTGTGAATATATGTGAGTGTGTGTGTGTAGTGTATGTGAGTGTGTGTATGTGTGTGAGTGTGTGTGTGAGTATATGTGTGTGCGCCAGTCTAAGTTCTCAACTTGTGCCGCTGGTGGACAGATCCAGAAAATGCTTAGCTACATGCTAGGTACCACATTTACTACTTCTGTATATATTTACTCAACAAGCAATAAGCACTTTCTGAGTGCCAGCATTGTGGTAGGAAAAACAAAAACAAACAAACAAACAAACAGAAAATGGCCAGGCTTGGTGACTCATGCCTGTAATTCCAGAACTCTAGGAGGCCGAGGCAGGTGGATCTTTGTTAGTTTGAAGCCAGCCTGGTCTACATAGTGCGTTCCAAGATAGCCAGGGCTATGTAGAGAGACCCTGTCTCTAAAACCAAACAAAACTCCCTGTCCTGAAGGAGCTTGTGTTTAGACGTATGCTTTCAGGACAACCCCCCCCACTCCTCCCACACTCCCCACCAACCCCCCACACTCCCCACACCCCCACCCCCGCCTTCTAACAAACCCATCCTTAGGCAGCTGAGGTGTTTTGTTTTTTGAGGCAGGGTCTCATTTAGCTCAGGCTGGTATCAAACTAGTTGTGTAGCCAAGGCTAACCTGGCTCTGCCTCCTAAGTACTGGGGTGACAGCCACCACTCCCATGGCAAGATTCTTACAATTCCTATCCTGCAGATGAAGAAAATTGAAGTTTGGCCAGGAACTGTGGATAAGGCTTTGAGCCCTGCCCTGTGTTCTAGCTGTAACCTGTACTCTGATACCCTCCTGGCAAACAGGTCCTCTGGCGTGGCCAGAAATGATAGGGCAGGGTGGAGTGACTCATGCTACCTTGTCAGCCAGCCAGAGCCAGTGGCTCTCTGAGGTTTGCGGTGGCCTCATTCGTTCAGCAGGAACAGCAACCAGAAGTTTCTGGGCCGACCGTAGGAGTGAGCAAGCTGTCCTGTGGTGTAGACAAGACTGACAGCTGGCTTGAACTCCAGGGTCAAGATTCCTAAGGCAGGTGGCAGCGGAGGAGGGTGAAGACGCTTCCTCTAAGCTGTCTTTTCTGTTGCAGAGATGAAGCCAGCAGCTCAGGCTGCTCTGATACAGACTCCACAGAGCTGGCCAGCATTCTCTAGGACCTGCCATGTTACCTGAAGCCACCACACAAAGGACCTGGGGCACCAGGTAGCATGAGGCACAGGATCTTTTTTGTCTTCGCACTGAACTGCTGTTCTTCCTGTGTCAAGACAGGGACCAAGGACTGGATGGAGGGCGAGCAGCCCAGGACATGTGCGCTCACGGCACGGCTGGCCGCTCCGTCGCCTCCTCACTGCCTGCCCACAGGGCCAAGCCCTAGGGCTGCTACTGTGAATATTTTATGCCAAGGACTGACTGGGGCTAGCTCAGGACACTAATGTAGAAACGTTTTATACAGAGACTAATTAATAACTTAATGACTGTGTACATAGTGATGTGTGTATGTATATGTCTGTGAGCTATTAATGTTATTAATTTTCATAAAAACTGGAGAACAAAGCTTCCGGCTTCCTTCTATGTTCCTAGCCATCCATGGTGAGACCCAGATAGCCAATGGGCTCACAAAGTCCTGGGGGCCAGTGAGTGTGCCTGAGGGTACAATAGCAGCCTTGGCTGACATTTACTCTGTACCAAGCACCCTAGGCTGGTTTGGCACACAGTTCATGGTGATCTCATTGAACCTGTGGAACTCTTGTGTCATGGCAGGACTGTGCCTGTCTTAAAGAGAAAAAAATGAAAACCCAAGCTCTAGCATTAAAAGATGTGTGGCTAGGTGGCGGTGCATGCCTTTAATCCCAGCACTGGGGAAGCAGTGGTGGCGGATCTCTGTGAGTTTGAGGCCAGCCTGGTCTACAGAGTGAGATCCAGGACAGGCACCAAAACTACACAGAGAAAAACCAAAAAAAAAAAAAAAAAAAAAAAAAAGATATGACTAAAGTCACATGGCAAAGAGTAATGTAAGCGGAGCTCCGTCCCATCTCTATGAGAATCTTAGCACCTTAACCACCCCTCCCTGTGTCCCCATGTGTGAGAAGGGCTAAGGAAACAGCAGGCCACTGTTGTTCTGTCTCATCAGGTGTATACCTGAGCCTGTGGGGCTAGGAGTACTGGTTGGGGGTCTGTCGAGTCCCTGGAGACCTTTCTCTTCACTGTTGTTAGTGATGCTGAAGGTGGAGTCGGTATGTGTCTAGGTGTGGGTATTGGGTAGCGGCCTGGCTCTGGTGGGGAAAGGCCCTGGTTACAGTATGTGTCCCATTCCCGCCGCGCAAACATCCCCACTGTGGCCACGTCAAGTTCTGCTTGCTTGTACCATCTTGTAAATTCCTGAAAACTTAATAGTTGGCTTTTACAAGTTTGCAAGGGTCACCCTGCCATACCACTGGGTTGCACACACCCAGGTCAGGCAGGCTCCCAAAACACAAGGAAGTGAAGCTGGCGGGACCAGGAGTGACTAGTCCAACCTCCTTGTTTCACACACAGGTACATGAGACCCTGAGAGAAGTGTTGGGACTCTTTGGTATTGCTTGGCCTTTGAATTCGGGCTCTGCTGTTACAGATAAACTTTTGGTACATGTTTTAGTAGTATACGTGTTCATGCACACTAATTCATTTAGTCATGAGTTCCCTACAAGGAAGGTACTGTTATTACTCTGGCTTTGCCGATAAGGAAACCGAGGCCTGGGGAAGCTGAGTGACTTAACAAAGGCCATTAGTAGGTGGGTGGGTTGACTTAAGTCCAGGCTGTTTGGCTGTAGGCCCTGCATCTTTCACCACTTCAACGATGCTACGAGGCCAAGCCCGTGGCCTTTGTAACTGCCATCTTCAGTCAGGCCCCTGGCAAGACAGGGGCCACGGGGCCTAGGCTGGCCCCTGCATCCGGAGTACTCAGGGATTTTTATAATGTTTACACAGGCCCCCTCCTGTTTCCCCTCCCTCAATTCTAACCAATAACTACCAAGGTTTGTCCTTGTTTTCTATTTTTGTTTTTTTTTTTTTTGGCACTACAGGGGATCAAACCCAGGACTTTGCTCGAGCTAAGCAAATGCTCTGCTACTGTAACACACCCATAGCCTAAGGCTTATCTTTAACACAATGATGATGATGATGATGATGATGATGATGATGATGATGTGCATATCGTTCAATAGAGTGCTTGTCTGCCATGTATGAGGCACTATGTTCAATTCCCAGTGTTGCAAAAAACAAACAAAAAAAAAACCCCACAAAAATTAAATTTGTGAGTTTGCTCCTTTTCTATTGCTACAATTATTTCTCAGATCTCTGCTCACCTGGGCTTTCATGCAGCTGCTCCCTGGGGATGTCTATGGCCTTGCAACCCGCCCCCATCCCCACACAGCCTGAGATCCGGATGCAGTCCTTTCTTTAGCCCACCTCTTGATCCCAGAATACTCTCCTGCTTCAGCTATACTACTTGCAAGTGCTCACCCAACAGGTCTTGGTTCCAGCAAGCCTCCATGAGGTGGTTCTGCTCCCTAAGCGAGCTCCAGAGACTTACCTCCCTTATGGTCTCTTACACATAGCCCGTGGCTAAAAATGGTAGGGTGGGCATGTGGGACTGAATGAGTGAGTGAGAGCCCACTGGAGAATGCTTAGGTTAAGGCCAGACCAGGTTCCTACTGACCCTCTAATTTACTCCTGTCTGGATAGTCCCCCAAATGTTCTACGGAGATTTAAACGCATAACCCTGCCTCTCTTCAGTTCTGTGCTCACAGAAAAGTGCCTTTCTCGTCAAAAGCCTCTTCTGTATTCATAGGAGTGACTTGGCCGGATACAGAACGTAGCGAGAGGGGGAAGTGATCTAGGATTCCGTAAAGCTGTCCTTATTCCAGAATTCTCACTAACGACCTTTAGGGGCATTGACTACCCCAGGCCCTTCTAGATCCCTCACACTTTCCCATCCATTGGAAGACATGCTATGTGGCTTCCATCAGTCTGGATCCCGCATTACTGAAGCCTCCTCTGTCTTTTCCCAGGTCCTTGCCCCCAACTATTTAACATTCCCCCCTTCAACTCGCACCGCTGCAGAGGACCAGGTGTGCTTTTGGCGCCACCTACTGGGAGATAAGTACAAGACCTCCACATTGTTAAAAAAAAAAAAGTACAGCTCAGTCATTGGTCTGAGATATTGTTCCATATACACAGTGGGTCTGTCATATGTCATGCACCTGCTAGGCTCTAAGGACATTGGTGTACAATCACAGAGCCTGAATTCTTGGTGGAGAAGCACAATGACTAGACAGGACGGGATAAATAATCTCAGAATGTAAGGCCCACAAGATGGCTAAGTGGGTAAAGGCCCTTGCTACCAAGCCTGGCCTGAGTTTGATCCTCAGGAACCTCATGGTGGAAGAAGGGACCTGATTGCTACACGCTGCCCTCTGCCCTCCACATATGTGTCATGCTGTGTGTCCCTCACAGTACACATTAACAAGCAAGCAAATAAACTGATTAATTAAAAACAAAATGAAATAAACAATTTTAGAGGACTAGAGAGGTGAATTAGTAGTTAAGAGCACTTGTTGCTCTTCCAAAGGACACAAGTTTGGTCCCAGCACCCACAGGATTCACTGCCCTCTTCTGAACTCTTCAGGTACAGGCATTCACTCACACAAACACACATCCAAATTTAAAAAAATAAATCTTTATTTTTATCTTTTATTTTATTCTGGATGTGGTGGTACACACCTTTAATTCCAGCACTCAGGAGGAGAGCAGGCAGATCTATGAGTTTAAGGCCAGCTTGGTCTACACAGCTAGTTCAAGGCCAGCCTGAGCTAGATAATGAGACCTTGTGTCAAGTAAAAGAAAATCTTAAAACAAAAACAAAACCAACAAAAAATAATTTCAGATTGTAATAAGCACATTAAAAAAAAAAAAGGAGAAATGTGACCAAGGAAGATTAGGTTAGAGTGTTCTGGAATATTCATTGACATTTGACTTCAATCAGGAAAGAGAATTAGCCAGATGTTTAAAGAGTTTGGAGTGAAGATGTATAGGGAGAAGAGACAGCTACTGCAGGTCCTGAACTACAGAAAAGCTTGGTGTGTTTGAAGGACAGAAAACCTAGCGCCTCAGAGTGGAAGGAACCAGATCATGGACAGGCCAAGCTTCAATTAGGGGGTGTCAAGATCCAGAACCCCCAGGATTTCAAAGACCACGTGAGGATCTGAAACAAAATTTGAGTGCTGTCAAAATACCATTGAAAACATTTAAATAGGAAAGCAATTTTCACTGGAGAATAAAGTCTGCTGGCTCCTGATGATTGCGTTATAAAAGAGTCAACCTTACTAGGCATGGTGGCTGTGCAGGCCCTTAATCCCAGCACTCTGAGTTTGAGGCCAGCCTCGTCTATATAGTGAGCCCAAGACAACCAGGACTATGCAGAGAGACCCTGAGAGAGAGAGAGAGAGAGAGAGAGAGAGAGAGAGAGAGAGAGAGAGAGGAAGAAAGAAAAAAAAGAAGGAAAGAAGGAAGGAAGGAAGGAAGGAAGGAAGGAAGGAAGGGAGAAAAAGAAAAGAAAAGAAAAACCTTAAGGGGAGGAGCACACAAGGCTGGATGTGTGGCACATATCCCTACCACCCGCTGAAGGTTCCTAAGTGTGGGCCTTACAATCCTGCCCCCTTCAGAGGAACCATATAAAGTATCAAATCAGAGGAAGTACATGCCAAAAGCTGTCACGCACTAGGACTCCAAGGGCAGACACGCTACTTATTGGACACAGTATCGAGTGAGCCCTTCTTCCGCCCCTTCTTCCGCCCCCGCCCTCTTCTAAGAGTAGAGCTCCAGCGCAATCCCGCCTTTGTGGACTCTTTCCATGCTTGGAAAACCTGAGACGGAGCGAACATGCTCAAGGACGTTACCAGGAAGAGGAAGGAAATAAGGAAGTAACAGTGAGATTAGATTGAAGAAAAAGTAAAGAGAAGAGGGAGACCAGACGAAATGCCTGCGTTAAAGCTTGGAGGCCAGGGACAGG
Source organism: Peromyscus nudipes (assembly GCA_902168325.1). Lineage (NCBI taxonomy): Eukaryota > Metazoa > Chordata > Mammalia > Rodentia > Cricetidae > Peromyscus > Peromyscus nudipes. The sequence goes on from CABHPH010123160.1 coordinate 6,137, forward strand.
CGTCAGGGAATGAGGAGCAGAGAGCACCAAGACAGGCCGGGTGGGGGTGGTGGCGGTGGCGCACGCCTTTAATGCCAGCACCCTGGGGACAGAGGCAGACAGACCTCTGAGTTTGAGGCCAGCCCGGTCTACAGCGTGTGCTCCAGGACAGCCGGGGCTACAGGGCTACAACAGAGAAACCCTGTCTCTAAAAACTAAACTAAACTAAAATAAAATAGAACACCAAGACAGTAAGGTGAGGCTGAGGATGTCGGCAGAAGAGGATGGGCACACATCCATTCTAAGAAGAGCACAGCGCTGTCAATGATTTGAAGCAGGTGTGTCATAAAGCAGATGAAGGATTTAGAAGGACCGTATCAACTTCTCTGAGGGGAAAGTGTAAAAAATATCAAATACGAGTACTGTAAAACCTGTGTGAGGACAAGCAATTAAAGTCTCTTTCTTTTCCTCACCTTGTGAGACTTGTATGCAAACGTTTAAATCCCTCTCGCCCCTTAAAGGCTCCTATTGCATTCCAGGAATTTGAGATCCTCTTCCCTTCCTCCTTCATTTCCTGTTCTTTTCAGCCCAGCCAATCGGATAAGACTGTGAAGTGGATGACATCCAATGGGGAAAAGATGCCCTGAGCTAGCATGAAAACCAAGGACTCCTGCCTCTGTGCTTGCTCTCTTCACCAGGAGTAAAGTTGGCCTTGCCCAGACACTTCAGTTGGAATTGTGGTGGAATTTCATTTCAACCCCAAACTTATTTCTAACAAAAGAATCAAGGAAGAGAGAGTAGAATAGAAAGCAGGAAAACTTAAAAATATTTTTTTTAATTTTTAAAATGCTGCTGCTGATGATCATGGGGTGTGTGTGTGTGTGTGTGTGTGTGTGTGTGTGTGTTTGTGTACATGTGTGCATGTGTGTGACTTGAGAGGACACACATGCCATAGCATGTGTCTGAAGGTCAGAGGGCAACTTTGTGTTCTCTATTCTTTCCTTCTGCCTTTACGGAACCCTGTAAGTACCTTTACCTGCCCATGCGTCTCACCAGCCTAGTAGGAAACCTTTTTTTTTTTTTTAATTTAAAATGTAATGTTCCCAGAGTGAATGAAGTTCTGAACACGCCACCTGGGTGCTGGCAGTAGGGAACAGAGAGGGTGGCTTGGCAGCAAGTTAGCCTGGAGCAGATGGAGGGAGCGAAGAGAGATGGAAGGACAGGGAAAGGTGGTGCCTGGAGTTCTAACTTGGGAAACAGTGAGTGGCACCCCCATTTGGCAGCACACAAGTCACCAGAAGAGCAGCAAGCAAGCACGGAAGGAAGAAAAAAAATCTGCCACTTGTTTCTACCGTTTTCATAGAACTGAGAGAGAAGTCGTGCTTAGGTGCTCGGCTGTCCATGTCTACATGGCTCTGGGTTCAATTCTTAACGCTGAAATAAAGGCGGGGTGGGGGTGGGAAGGAAGGAACTCACTGGTGAGAACAGCATAGTTATAACCAGTCTTGTCTGTTACCAACGTAAATATGTAAATTACATTACACAATGCTTGGAGTAAAGACACACTCTGGTAATCCCAGTGTGGAGGAGGCTGAGGCTGGAGGATGATGAGTCAAAGGCCAGCTTGGGCTACACAGTGAGACCCTGGACATGAAGCTCATTAGAGTTCTTGTTTAGCATAGACAAGACTCTGGGATTGATCTTCAGGACCACAAAAGCAAACATGTAAATAACTGCACTGGCCAATGCAATTGGATAAGAAAATAAAATAAAAAGGGAACTAGAATAAGTAAAATTGCCTTCATTTGTCAAAGATGTGTTTATTCCAAGAGAATCCAAGTAAATCAACTGAAAAACTGCAATTAAACAAGAAAACTAAGTAAGAAATGGGGTACACAATGAATGTACTTGAGTCCCATCATTACTGCTGCAAAAGTGAATAGGTTTTAAAAACAATGTACAAAGGCAGGCCCTTACATATACAAAATGCAATAAGTTGTAACTAACTACATTGTGGCCCATAGTAACCACTATCACCTGTGGCTATTAAATTCATTATGATTAAATTAAATTCAACACAATTAAAAATTAGAATTCATTTCCTCAGTCACACAGAGTCCCCCTCCAGGTTCTCATAGCTACATGAGGCTATGTAGAAGGGCAGAAGGCTTCACTGGTCAGGATCAAGTAAGAAGATATGGTAAAATAGAAGACTTCATTTCTGAGAGAAAAAAAATAAAATAAAATAAACCAAGGCATCACCTAGCAACAGGAAAGAAATAGTTCTTTGTTGTACCACATGACTTAGTTTTTGGACTTCATGTACAGACCTCCCTGAGCGTTAGGACACAGTCATAATGCCATCTTTTTGAGACTCTTTTCTCTGATTCCTTCAACATGGGTGATCTTCACTACTCACAATATTCCATATTGTAAAGTTGCCTAATGGTAACTCCAAAATCAATACTTGTGTGTGTGTGTGTGTGTGGGGGGGTGATGGTTCCAAGACAGAGTTTCTCTGTAGCCCAAAACCAATACTTACAGTCACTCATGGACAGAGCCAGAACAGCGAGACTTTTGATAGCCTGACTGCACATCCCAGCTGCAACAGTGGTCATTCCTTTATGAGTTGTCTTTTGCAAGGTTGTAGCCACTTTTTTTTACCATGCATTCTCACTTTTTTCCCCCCAAGACAAGGTTTCTCAGTGTAGCCCTGGCTGTCCTGGAACTCACTAAGCAGACAAGGTTGGCCTTGATCTCAGAGATCTGCCTGCCTCTGCCTCGGAGTGCTTGGATTAAAGGTGTGCGTCACCGCCGCCACCACCACTTGGCTGCATTCTAACTTCTGAAGAGAAGCTGCATCAAAGAGATTAAGATGTTTACTGCTGTGTGATCTTTCTTCAGCTACACAGAATTTAGACAAAAGCCCTTCAGATAGCATTAAAATTCGTAACAATTCTCCTTATTTTTCAATTCTGGACATCAACAGAAGGAGAGCATTTAAAACACTGTGAGATTTAACATGTAGAAAACTAATGTGTTTGTCTAACAGGAACCAGCACCGAAAGGCCAAGGGTGATTGAAAAGTTCTAGCCAGATAAGCCCTGAATGATAACTATCTTACTTAACATTTAGTCTTCTGATCCTGGTCCCTCTTTCCTTCCTATAAAAGGGTTTTCTTGTACCAATGTTCTCCAAGATGGAGTGGTGAGGACCATAGTCCCTTGTCTTTGTCAGGGTCACTATTGCTGTGACGAAACACCATAACCAAAGCAACTTGGGGAGTGTGGTGGTTTGAAAGTAAATGGCCCCAAAAGGGAGTGGCACTATTAGGAAGTGTGACTTTGTTGGACTGGGTGTGGCCTTGTGGGAGGAAGGGTGTCACTGTGGATTGGGCTTTGAGGTCTCCTTTGCTTAAGCTACTCCCAGTGAGACAGACCACTTCCTGTTGCCTGCAAGATGTAGAACTCTCAGCTTCTTCTCCAGTACCAGGTCTGCCTTTATGCCACCATGTCCCACCATGATGATAATGGACTGAACCTCTGAACTGTAAGCAAATCATCCCAATTAAATGTTTTTATTAGAGTTCCTGTAATCATGGTGTCTCTTCACAGCAATAGAAACCTTAACTAGACAGGGAAGAAAGGTTTATTGGGCTTACACTTCCATATTGTAGTTCTTCCCTGAAGGAACAGGAACCTGGAGGCAGGAGCTGATGCAGAGGTCATGGAGGAGTGCTGCTTACTGGCTTGCTCCTCATGGCCCGCTCAGCCGGCTTTCTTATAGAACTCAGGACCACCAGCCCAGGGGTGGCACCTCCCATAATGAACTGGGCCCTCCCTCATCAATCACTAATGAAGAAAATGCCTTACAGGCCTGCCTACAGCCTGATCTTAGGAGGCGTTTTCTCAATTGCCGCTCTCTCCTTTCCAGTAGCTCTAGCTTGTGTCAAGTTGACATAAAACTAGCCAGCACGTGCCTCCATATTTTCAGAATTCTGGCTCTTGAATAAACTGCCTTCCTACGCAGTTTTCATTTCTCTAGTGCTGGCTTTAAAAAAAGTTCTTTTTAATTATCATATACTGTATCAACTTTCTTTCTGATATTTTCAAGCAAAATTTGTTTTGTTGGGCTGGAAAGATGGCTCAGTGATTAAGAGCACTTGTTGCTCTTGCAGAAGACCTGGGTTGGATTCCCAGCATGCACATGGTGACTCACAACCAACCATCCTTAACTCTAGTCCTGGGAGAGACAATTCCCTCTTCTGATTTTCCTGGGGACCAGGCACACATGTGGCCCACATACATACATGCAGGTAAAACACTCATACGTACAAATTAAATATGGGTTTTTTTTGTTTTTTTTTTTTTGTTTTTTTTTGAGACAGGGTTTCTCTGTGTAGTTTTGGTGCCTGTCCTGGATCTCGCTCTCTAGACCAGGCTGGCCTGGAACTCACAGAGATCCGCCTGCCTCTGCCTCCCAAGTGCTGGGATTAAGGGCGTGCACCACCACTGCCTGGCAAAAATAATAAGAAAAAACTGTTTTGCTGATTCTCCTCCCCCGTCCCCAGCTCCCTTGCCCACTTCTATCCCACCACAACCCCCTTTCTGCCTTCATGTCACATCTGTCGTACGCCCCTCCTAGTTTCTTTCTATGGTTGTGATAAAATACCCTGATGAAAAGTGACCCGGGGAGAAAGGAGTTCCCTTCAGTTTTCAATTCCAGATTACAGTCCGTTGTGAGAAAGTCAGGGAGGAACTCCAATCAGTTGCACCACATCCACAGTCAAGATCAGAGAGCGGCGAGGGCATATGTGCTCATTTGCTTGTGCTCCACTTTTATATAGTTCAGGATCCCCTGCCTAGGGAATGTATCACCCACAGTGGCAGCACATTCCATCTCAGTTAATCTAAAATAATCCTGTACAGGTATGCCCATAGGCCAACCCAATGTAGGTAATCCTTCATTGAGAGTCTCTTCTCGGGTGCCTTGTTTGTGTCAAATTGACAATTAAGGTTAACTGCCACACCCCCACGTCCCCTTCTTCAATGAACCTTTCCTCCTCTCATGGTCTTCTTGCTGGTTCCATAGTCTGTACCCACTCTTACCCTCATTTATATGCATGCATGTAGATGTTAACATATGACATTGTGAACCAGGATCTGCAGTATTAGGTCCAAAAGAAACTCTGGACCAATGACTGTGGTGCATATTAGCATACTAAAGCACATGCTGGCCTCAGGCTTTCTCAGTATCACAACTCCCTGTGGCTCTTCTCAGCTCTTCTCACCCTGCCCCCTACCCTAAACTTCTCCAGCTCATGGGCTTCCCTTCCCCCAGCTTCTCATTCCCATATAACCCTGCCATTTTGGCCATGTCTTGCTCTTGCTCCCCCCTCACACACACACACTCCCACCCCCACCCCCCTGGCACAGTCCATTGTGCCTGCCTAGTTTATTTACCACTTTCTCTCCCTGCTGTGGACTCTTCCAGATGCCTTTGGCTGTGCTCTCCCTCATATCTAATAAAAACCAACCCTTCTGGGGGGCTGGAGAGATGGCTCGGAGGTTAAGAGCACTGAATGCTCTTCCAGAGGTCCCAAGTTCAATTCCCAGCACCCATATGGTGGCTCACAACCATCTGCAATGAGATCTGGCACCCTCTTCTGTATACATAATAAAAAAATAAATCTTTAAAAAAAAAAAAAACCCTTCTGTGGTGGTTTGAAAGAAAATGGCCCCCAAAGGGAACGGCATTATTAGGAAATGTGACCTTGTTGGAGGAAGCGTGTCATTGTGGAGGCCAGCCTTGAAGTCTCTTTTTCTCAAGCTTCCCTCAGTGTGACAGTCAACTTCCTGTGGCCTGCAAGATGTAAGACTCTCAGCTCCAGCATCACATCTACCTGCATGTTGCCATGCTCCCCGTCATGATGATAATGGACTGAACCTCTGAAACTGTAAGTGAGCCCCCTCAATTAAATGTTTCCTTTATAAAAGTGGCCGAGGTGTCTCTTCACAGCAATAGTAAACCCTAACTAAGACACCCCCTAACCATACCTTGGTGTGGTCACATCCTCACTTTATATATATGCATGTGAGAAAGAACATGACATTTTTGTGTACTGGCTTTTGAGTTGAGACATTATTTTTATTTGTGTGTCAGATCTAAGAGTTACAGACAGTTGTGAGCTGCCATGTGGGTGCTGGGAATTGAACCTGGGTCCTCTGGAAGAGCAGTCAGTGCTCTTACCTGCTGAGCCATCTCTCCAGCCCCTGTCTATTGGCTTTTGAATGGCAACTAGACACATCTGACCTTAGTAATAAGCTACAACAGAAAAAGGCCATTCTCTTGACTTCTTCCTTTCTGACCCACCATGTTAACAAATGTCCTATGTGTGGTCTGTTTAGTGCCATGGTGGCATTTGCGTCTTTGTGCTCCTCTAGGTGACTTCACTATTTAAAATAGCTCTCAACTGTAATATCAAAGGTTGTTGACAAGAAGCTTGTGAGAATTCATGTGTTAAGTAAGCTTCATTCAGGCATGAAATCAATGTTAATGAGTCAACAATACATGTTCAATAGTGTCTTTAAATAGAAGCACTGATCAATTGGCAATAATGACGCAGGCAGAGGCTTTCAGGAATCTAACCTCGTGTTTCTCCAGAGATCAATAGCCTAGTATTTGCTAACTTTATTTGTGCAGACTTTAGAACATAGCCAGGAAGAGTGTTGAAAACTGTACAGGTCTGTCTCTCTTGCTGGAGTGTCGGTCCTTAGGGCAAGGTCTAGGAAAATTGTCCTTAGGATATAAATCAGTGCCTGGCAATAGGCGTCAGGGAAAAGAGAGAGAAAGATAAGAAGCAGAGATATGGGAGAAGAGGTCTGGGGAGCTAGGGCTGTGTGTTCAGATCATATCTAGACTCCAGGATCTAGAGCCCAGCCCCTTTCTCCTCCAGGGTGGACAGGCTAGGGCTCATATCGCCAGAGCAATCAAGGAAGTCCCTGATTGCTGTGGCCTCAGGCTGGTTCCGGGAGAGGCCTAGGCTCTAAAGAGGCCTGGCCCTGGGCGAGCCCTGACTGCTCACCGCCCTGGGAAGTTGCCCTTCCTCTGACATAAATCCCTTTGAAACTAGCTCGGGTGGGTGTGCCAGGTCCTTGCCATCTAGGTGATACAATGTGGCCAAGTGGCTTGAGAAGAATCTTAGATATCCTAAAAGTAACCTGAGATAGGAGAAGGAGAGAGAGACAGGATTATCTGCCTTCCTGGTGGTTTCCTAAGGGATACAAAACTCAGAGCCTCTGTGGCTCTCATCTTTCTGGAGAGTCCAAACAACCACTGCCACAACACCTTCCCTTCAAGGACTCCCAGGCAGCATCAAAGGACCCCAGAACTTAGAAAACCCCAGGACCACCTGTCTTAGCCTCCAGTTTCTGAGAGGGGAAGGGGAACAGGAGCAGAATAGAATGTCAGATATTTTTTGAGGGAATCCCTGTTCAAAGCTAACCTACTTCTTTCACTAGGATTTTGTGTTTTCTCCCCATATCTGCTATTTTCTTGAGTACCAAGCAAGACTTAATTTGTGTCCTACTTGTAAGACACTGGAGTCTGGTCTGTGTATGAACTAATGATGTGACTGATCCGTGGGATGGTGGAAGGAAGGTCTTTATTGCAGATATGAGAAAGAACAGCCCAGAGGCATCTGGAAGAGACCAGAGCAGAAAGAAGCAGACTGGATATGGCCAGCAGACTGGACATGGCCAGGGCTCTCTGTGAGAGGGGAGAACAGCAGGGAATAGAGACTAGAGAGAGCAGGGTGAGAATCGCAGGAGCGAGCAGGGTGAGCATCGCAGGAATAGCAGGGTTATAAAGAGAATGTGAAGCTGAGGGGAAAGAGTTGAGAATCAGGAGAAGCTAAGTGTTAGGTTTCAAACCTGGAACAAATGGCTGAGGTGCTTATTTAACACATCAAAGCAGGCACTGCCCACAGGTTCTTCCTGCATCCCTCATCCCTACCTGTTACAGGGTCCTCCTGGATGGCAACCTGCCCCCACCCTGTACTTTCCAGGCCAGAGGGCTGGGCTGCTCTTCCCTATACAACCAACCATTTTGGTTACCTATTCCCTTTGTACCTTTGGTCCTCCTGGCTGTTTTGCCTGGTTCCCCTCTCTCCTCTCTTCCTTCTCCTTCCTCCTCTCCTCACATGGCACAGCTCAGTCTGGTCATGTTCACTCTGGACTCTCCCAGATGTCTCTGCCTCCCTGCCTCTGGATAGACTCTCCCACATATCTATAACAAACTTCTCTCTTCATACCTAGGAATGTTCCTTTTCTCTTTCTTTCTTTCTTTTTTTTTTTTTTAATATTTTTATTTATTTACTGTGTGTACATTTGTTTGTGTGAGGATGTCAGATCCCCCCTGCAAGCAGATTACAGACAGCTGTGAGCTGCCATGTGGGTGTTGGGAATTGAACCCAGGTCCTCTGGAAGAGAAGCCGGTGCTCTTAACCACTGCACCATCTCTCCAGCCCCTCTTTCTTTCTTTCTTTCTTTCTTTCTTTCTTTCTTTCTTTCTTTCTTTCTTTCTTTCTTTCTTCTCTCTTTCTCTCTCTCTCTCTC
>CABHPH010123161.1:0-17222 GCA_902168325.1 Peromyscus nudipes
CTCTCTCTCTCTGTGTGTGTGTGTGTGTGTGTGTGTGTGTGTATTAAAGTATTTCCCAAATGGCTCACTACTGTGATAGGTTCAATCCAAGGCAACCTGAAGCCTGGGGTGAAAGTCAGGGGGAAGTGAGGTGGCACATGATAGCCCCTAGCTAGCTGGATTCCAGAGGAACTAGACTGTGTGTGGACTTGGCCCAGCCCCACCAGTGGAGAACTGGATACTTTTCTGAAAGGGCAGCCATTTGGTGTAGCTGTGGAAGGGACAGCGTGGTGCAGCATAAGATAGGGCACAGGCATATAAAGAGATGCTCCCCATGCAATAGAGACGGCTCACAGGACTTTAAGTCTATACGTGATCTGCAAAAGACTACTAGAGACAAGCGTACACTCCTAATGTTCAATCTAGCAGTGAGGGCTGAGTATGGACAAGGAGACACCCTGTGTCTGGGGAGCAGGGAGCAGGGTATGCCTGGCCTGCCTGGGGCAGCACTTAATCAGCACCTCCTGCAGCCCGCGCTGCACACAGGCCTGTATATAGACTTGACCTAGTTCCTGCCCTGCTACTTAAACATGGGAAAGCTTGGAGCTAGACCATAGGGCAGTGTAGATGGATTTTTCTTCGGGCCGCCAGCTCACAAATAATGACAGAGACTTATTATTATGAAAGTTCGGCCTTAGCTTAGTGTAGACAAATTTCTAAACAGTCTTATTAAATAGGAAACACAGAGCCAAATACAGAGTTAAAGCCAAAAAGATCAGAGCAAGAGCCAACTAGCTTTAGCTTACCACCAGCAGTAGCATCCCCCAAGAGAGAGACCTTCTAATGTCTGACTTGTGTTTTTATTGCTTTCCTGTTCTGCTTTCTCATTGGCTCTAAGCCCTGCCACATGACTTCCTCATCACTGCCTGTCTATTCAGACCTCCGGGTCTCTATGGTTGGTACTGGGATTAAAGGTTCATGTCACCACGCTTGGCTGTGTCCTTGACCACACAGAGACTCTGCCTGTCATGTGATCAGATTAAGGGTGTGGGCTACCACCGCCTGACTGCTGTCCCTGGCTCGCTATGACCTCTGATCTCCAGGCAAACTTTATTTATTAACATACAAATAAAATCACATTTCAGCACAATTAAAATATCACCACACTTTTACTATGTTAAAGTTAAAACCTTCCTTTGGAAAAAAAATAAATAAAGCAAAGGGGAAGTACTGTGGATATCGCTCTGTATAAATAAAATGCTGATTGGCCAGTAGCCAGGCAGGAAGTATAGGTGGGACGAGCAGAGAAGAGAATTCGGGGAACAGGAAGGCTGAGTCAGGAGACACCAGCCCGCCGTCCAGGGAGCAGCATGTAATGGGACACAGGTAAAGTCATGGAACATGTGGTGACATATAGATTAACAGAAATGGGCTGAGTTTAAGTGTAAGAGCTAGTCAGTGGTAGGCCTGAGCTAATGGCCGAGCAGTTTAATTAATATAAATTTCTGAGTGATTATTTTATAAGCAGTTGTGGGGTCCATGGTGCTGGACAGGACTAAAGAAAACTTCAGCTACAACTTAGACTTGTTCCTAATTAGTTCTTGTAACTTAAATTAACCCATATCTTTTCATCTACATTCTTTTACCTTGGCTTTGTTACCTTGACTCTATACTGCCCATGCTGCTGCTTCTGGGTCTGGCTGATGACCCTGCCTTTTTCCTTCTAGAGATCCCTCTCTGCATTGAAGGCCCACCTATCTTTCCCATCTAGCTATTGGACATTCAGCTTTTTATTACACCAATCACAGCAATATATCTTCATACGGTGTATAAATATCCCACATTTCCCCCTTTTGTCTAAATAAAAATGAAAGGTTTTAACTCTAATACAGTAAAACTATATACAATAATAACAATTATTAGGGAAGAATTACATTTACGATGTCCAGTCTATCTGTATTTGGCAAATTCAGAGAAAACATTCCATTATCTAACTTATCTTGGTGAGTCAAAGTTTTGTACCTACTTTATTTTTTATCCTAACTTGTTTTACCAGCCTAAAACTATCTTTTTAGACTTCAAAACCTTTTCTTAGATAAACAACTTAAAGCTTTTAAGCCTCTCAATCCTATTTATTTCACACCTCTTTTGTCAGTTTCTTTTCTGAATTTGCTAACAAGGAAAACTTTAACAATAACTGTCCAGTCTTTAACCCCATCAAAGACCTGAGAAGGATATAATATTACCTGAATAAACAGGAAGTGCAGAGCAAGCAACTTCCAAAACTATAGAAATGACAGAGACATCTGGCTGCCTGGTCAGTCACCCAAGGTTCTTCTGCAATGTTGGGGCATCCATCTTTAGCCTACAGGTCTAGAATATCTGACAGATGTTTTTTTGAAGCAGGAAAATTCGGACTGTCCTACCTTGTCTTGGCAAAGTTCAGCAGTCACCTTCTTTTGTGTCTTGCTTGTCCAATTTGGACAGCACACTTTGATCAGTCAAAGCAAGGGCAGTTTTTTTGTCCAAATCGGCTAGGCTTGCTACATAGGAAGCAAACTCCATATGGAGATTCTCTGGTGCCCATCATCCTTTTTTGAAGTAAATTGGTGCTGCCAGGAGCAGACGTGTCTCACTGTCATGAAAAGCCTTATGTTATTAGAACATCTTACATGCCATATTCTGTAGGTCTTTGAAATGTTTGAAGACCATCTATATATTTAAAGTATATCTCTGTTTGACCTTGAAAACATACCTAACATGATTTGTTTGTTTGATTGTTATAGATGACTAACTACTAACCTGCATTTCTTAATTATCCTGGATAATTTATAATAATAGCTTTCAAGGACTAGAAATTTACATTACATTGTTAAATGAGTTGCATAGGTACAATGCTTTAAACTAGAGTAGAAACATACATACAGTATAACAAAAATAACCTTAAATCTGTATCAATATATAAAAACCATACCAATGCAAAATATTTGAGACAAGTAGTTCTTTTTTAGTTCAAAAGGAGACTCAACAACCCACCCTTTCATCCCATCATTTCTATACTATATCCCTCCTTTGTTCCTTTAGAAAGAGATCCCTGAAATTAATCTCCTTTGCTGAGCTTTTTCCCTGACCATGACCAATAACAACTTGTAACCAACCCCCCTAAATGATGACAAACATCATAACCCACCAAATGACCAAAAACCATCCACCTTTCCTCTTGGGAATGTGGGCATCTTGTTCTCTAGACTGCTTCCTGTTGTGTGGGGGTGCTGGCATCTTTAGGGGACCCTGAGAAAATTGGGATAATGGTCAAGTCCTGGGAGAGCTAGCTGTATCATATTTTGTTTAATCTGTTTGATGGGAAAGTATAGAGCTTATCTGAAGTCTTGGCTGGATAGTCTGTGAGGCTGGGCTGTCTCAACTAACAGATTTGAAGTTGTTCTGGATGCAGAATTTTGAGGAAACTTCAACAGAGGCATTCTGAGAGGCTGTATCACCTGGGCTACTTATCGTTATTGGTGTCTGGTCTTTTTTCTGAAAACACATAAACTTTTAAAGGTAACATATATATCTGTAATAACACAAGTATTGAATTGTAGTGTGTACAAGTCAGCTAAAGATGATTTTTTTAGATGTTTGAGCAGGTAAAAGGCACTTGCCAACTCTATAAGTCCATTTGGACTATATAACCAAACTGTAATATCAATCTCTATCTATACATATGAAAGGATGGTATGTAATGCTAAGTCATGAGAACTGTGTAGCAAGAAGATATATCATGTCTCATCCAGTCTCAGAGCTGTTCCCATGTGGAGGGATCAGCATATATGCCACCTGTCCTGTAGTGTAGCTGGAGTTTTTTCTCCAGTTCCTGCCAGCCCCAGCAGTCCCTTAGCCCACTTATAAAATAAACACACAGAAGCTTATATTGCTTACAAACTGTATGGCCGTAGCAGGCTTCTTGCTAACTGTTCTTATATCTTAAATTAACCCATTTCTATTAATCTATAAGTTGTCACGTGGCTTGTGGCTTACTGGTATCTTAACATGTTGTTTCTCCTCACAGCAGCTGGCAGTGTCCCCTTCTCTGCCTTCCTGTTCCCTCAATTCTCCTTTCTGTTAGTCCTACCTATACTTCCTGTCTAGCTACTGGCCAATCAGTGTTTTATTTATACAGAGCGATATCCACAGCACTGTAGTCTTTCTTGGCTTTTCCCCTCATGTTTGCAGCCAAGATCCTCAGGAGGTCTCCACAGTCAAATTTGATCTTCAATAATTTTAAAGAGAACTATAACTTTTTGTTTCCCATGGAAACTTCTCCCCCAACATAACATATTTTCTGACTTTCATTTTGAAGTTAAGACATTCTTAAAACATATATGTTGGTTTAATTTAGCAGTTTCCATAATCCAATATCTCTCACCTGCTATTGTTTTTTGTACATTGTCATTTAAAAAGTTCAGTGTCAACAAAGCACCATACAGGATCCAGATGCCCTGTGTATTTGCCATCTTTACATGCCTTTTTTTTTTTTACATTACTTTATTCTTTCTTTAAAGGCTTTACTTTAATTGTTTTTAAATTACTTTTTTGTATGACTGTCTATACTCATTTTCTTTTCTTTCTTTAGCATGTAAGCACATTTTTAAACATACTGTACCTGCTTAGAGGTTTTCTATGTCTATACCTTCTTTAGCATTCTCTGACCACATGAGACAAATTTTAACCTGCCATGTCAGCCACCACATGGCTCAGCTTTAGTGAATGGTGCTGGTGGCTGGCTCCACTGTACTCCAAGCATGGGCCCTCCTGAGAGTCTACAGGACTAGGAAACCTCATCTGGCTCCTTGTCCAGAACATTTTGTTGTTGTTGTTGTTGTTTGTTTGTTTGTTTTGTTTTGTTTTGTTTTAGCTTTCTTAGGCCCTTTGTTTAGATATTCAAGCCCCATGTTGGGCACCAACCATGTGTAGATGGATTTTTCTTTGGGCCATCAGCCCACAAATAATGAGCAGAGACTTATTATTAATTATGAAAGCTCTGCCTTAGTTTAGGCTTGTTCCTAACTAGTTCTAATTTATAATTTAAATTAACCCATATCTTTTAGTCTACATTATTTTATGTGGCTCAGTTACCTTTTATTCTGTATTGCCCATCCTGCTTCTTCTGCATTTAGTTGGCAACCCTGCCCTTTTTCTTCCCGGAGATCTCTCTCTGCCCAGAAGTACCACCTATCTCTCCTGTCTAGCTATTGGCCATTCAGCTTTTATTACACCAATCAGCAATACATCTTCACACAGTGTACAAATATCCCACAACAGGGCAGTGGTAGAGCATGTGCTTAGCATGCACAAGGCCCTCTACCAGCTACTTTAATCACGTCACTAAAGGGGTTGGATTTCCACTGGTTCTCATTGAAGCTGCCTGCTTAGAGTTACTTAAAGAACTGAAACTATCACACAAAGGCCAACCTAGGCTTCACTCCAAGATTAAATAGTTTGAAGATGAGCAATTTTTTTTGAGATTTATTTTTACTTTCAATTATGTGTATGTATGTGAGGGTATATGTGCATGTATTAGTGCAGGTCTCTGAGGGGTCTAGAAGAGGGTGTCAGAACTCCTGGAGCTGGAGTTACAGGCAGTTATGAGCTGCTCAACATGGGTACTGGGAATGAAGCTGAGTGCTCTGCAAGAGCAGTGAACCATTCTTCTAGTCCCTGGAACTGTCAAAGTTTTAACAGCTCTCTAGAGAACTGTGAGTTATAGCTAAAGGTGGAGAACACTGAAGCCCCCTCAACTCTAGGAAGCTCTTCTCTCAGGACTGGTGGTTTAGGACTCTATTGTAAAACCTCAGGGTAGAGAGATAGGCTAGAGGAGAGAGGAAGACATAAGAAAGTAGAGTTCATGTCCCACCAGGGTGGCCACTCACTAGCTGGGTGATATCAGGCACTGTGGTTTTCACCCATAAGCGCTCTTCTGTAGTGGGAATTGTGAGGAGTCCACCCCACAGACCCTGTGAAATGAAGAGGAGCAGGCCAGGACTATGTCCTTCAGGTGCTGTGCTCTGACCTGCAATCATTGCAGGTAGCAAAACAAACACTCCCACCTGAGCCACATGCCAACAGAGACTGGCGTGGGCTGCTCTCCCTCACCCCAGAACTGCTTTGCATGGTCCAAGATTCCTTCCAGACTGGACTGAACCAAAGGGCAGAGAGGCCAGCACAAAGGGCATCATGGGAATAGGGTTGAGGGGAGGGCCTTAGCTTCTGGCCTTCCAGGACAGGACTAGGCAAAGGGTAGAGCCAGGGAATATTTACAAACAAGGAAGGCAGAGGAACAAGTGTGAACATGACAGATGTTTGGTTTTATGATTTTCAAGGGGTCATACAGACAGAATCAGAAGAGAAAGACTGACTCGAAGTGGGCATAGTAAGGTCTGAGGCTGAACTCCCTCCCACCAGTATTTCTGAGGCAGCAGAGGATACCTCTCTTTTCTTGGGGCTTCCATATTCCCAGAGCTGCTGAGGCTCTGCCTGGTTTTATTTTCTAGGTTTGTTTATTTGTTTGTTTTAATAACTTTAGGGACTGCTTGTGAGGTCCTATTAACTTCTGGGGCAGGGACAATGTACACAAGATCAACTCAAATCAAGCAAAAGAAGTACTCAGAGAGAAAATGGAGAAGTCAGCGTTAAGACTTCCATCTCTGTTTCTCTGTGTTCTCATATTTCAGTGGCATAATCCACCGCTGGAGAAAACAGATCTGGGGAAGGAGAGTGACTTGTGTTCAGAGTCACAAGTCCCCTCTGCTGTGCCCCTCCCCCTCCCCACGTGTTGCTTTATGTGGAGCCCTTCCGCTGAGCCCCAGGCTCATGGTTTGTGCTGTGGGTTTTCCAGACTGCTGTGGATTTTGTAAGATCTGGGCTTCCACCTTAAGTTTTGTTTCCGGGGCTGAGACAGACTCATTACGTCAGCAGAGTCCTTGACACACTTCCTGGGTAAACACGGGAGCCAATGAGAGTGATCTGTAAGGAAACAAGGAGGGAGGGAGGCTGGAAGATGGACTCCCAGGACCTGCTGCAGAGTCAAAGGCTGCAATGGGCGCCAGCCCTTCTGCTAGATTTGGGGAAAGAAAGAAACACGGGGAAGTAAAATCACTGCCTTCACTCAGAGCTGCCGCTCTCCTGCAATTCTTCCACCTGATTCTGATTTCCCTGTCATTTGCTCAGAAAACCGTGCCCCCATCAGTTGGTGGTGTTCAGTTGTCTGTGTGTATTTATGTTCATGGCCATGGTGTCACATCCGTCTTTTGTGTGGGCAGCATCTCCAGTGAGAGACCACAGGTCCTCTGTAACTCACACTGCCAACAAACACGGGAAACCCAGATGCCTGGATCTCAGCTAAATAAAGAATGTGTTGGCCATGATAAGTAAGCTCCAAACACCATATGTGACATATTTATACTACAGTGTTCATTGCTTCTCTGAAATTCTGAGCTTCCTGACTTTTTATCTGCAGAACCCAGCAACCTCACATGTAGTGGGGCTCTTCACCCAGTTCCAATTTCCAGGCCATTCCTGACCTAGTCACCAACTTGTGGATTGTGTCTCATCTGCCAAAGTAGGACGCTTAAACATGCCAGAGAGCCCAAGTGCCTCAACATCATGGTGGCATCCTTTGGACTGGACCCTTCTAACATGAGCCACACCAGGAGCAAGGCCAAGAGCTGAGCCAGAAGAAGGGAGAAGCCCATCCCACCAACCTCTGGTGTGCACAGTATGCTTCCTGACATTATAAATTCTATCTATTCCTTCAGTTAAGGACTTCAAGAAGAAACAACTAAACATCTTCCTGGGGTATCAGAAGAGAACATGGCCGAGGGTGTGACTCAGTGGTAAAGAAGGTCCTGGGATTAAGCTGTGTATCAGGCTATTGTAGGCTCTCTCTAGGCTGGATCCTGAGGGAGGCACTGTCACCCTCCTCCAGCTTGCCCAAAGTCGAGGAGCTAGACTATAACATGCTAAGGCAGTAAGTTACCCACAGGGTCTCAGCATCTTAACCTGACAAATGTTTATTTGCAGTTCACACAAAGTAGCAGGCAAGATGGTAGTGGGGGAGGGACCCTTTGCTCCACATGGTCACCTGGGGACTTTCACAGTCTTGTGGCTGCATCAACCAGGACAGGTGGTGTCTTAGTATGGTTTCTGTTGCTGTAATAAACACCATGACCAAAAGCACCGGGGCGGGGGGGGGGGGGCACTTATTTCATCTCACACTTTCAGAGCACAGTCCATCTTTGGAGGAAAGTCAGGACAGGAGCTTAAGGGAGGAACCTGGAGGCAGGAACTGAAGCGGAGGCCGAGGAGGAGTGTGGTTGACTGGCTTGCTCTTCATGGCTTGCTCAGCTGGCCTTCTCATACAACCCAGGACTACATGCTCAGGGATGGTACCACCTGAAAGAAAATGCCACAAAGGATAATGTGTAGATGGTAATATCTCAGAGAAACAGGGAAGAGAAATGGCTGTAGGGAGCGGGCTCAATTTGCTGGACCTATCACATTGGCCCACCAGGAAACCCTAGCAACATAGACAACGAGACCCCAGCAGAGGGAATTACCTATGAGACCTCTCCACGGATAAAGAGGAAAACCCTGGCAGAGGGAGAATTTTCAGGATTCTGCTGTTCCCAGTGTGAGTGACACTCTGAATGTTCCATAGCCCAGAAAGCCCCTCAGGTTGGGAGAAGCCGGTGACTCTATTATACATCAAAACTTTCTCCTCATACAGCTGAAATTTCACCTCAGATGGTTTGTTCAGTAAACTCTCCATTAAGATATGCACTGACTATAGGAGGAGACTGAGCCTGAGTCCAGGAATCGCCTAGATGGAAACTGTCCGTGGGAAGCAGGGTACGGCTCATGCCATTCCAGCATTTAGAAGGCTGAGCAGGAGGAGGCGGGGGACAGCTGCCATGACTTTGAGGTCACCCTGGGCTACAGAGCGATTTGAGGCTAGTGAGTTACAGAGTAAGACCATATCCAGAAAAGAAAGGAAGGAAGGAAGGAAGGAAGGAAGGAAGGGAGAGAGGGAGGGAGGGAGAGAGGGAGGGAGGGAGGCAGGGAGGGAGGGGGAGGAATAGTCCATGGAATAAAACTCCCCCACAGGAAGGGGCTCAGGCTGCTGGATGAAGGGTGGCTTGCTGAGCAAAGCAGTCCTTTTGTGGATTGGTGACCTAAGAGAGTGTGCTGACCCAGCTTTGTCCTGGAGACCACCCTCATGTTGCAGCCAGCTACAGGAGGTTTTTCCCACTGGAGTCACAGCACCAATGGGGTACTTACAGGCACATTAACAACTCTGTATCAAGTCAAATGCCATCAAGGCAGGTTGCACCATCTTGAACGTGCACTGTTCTTAAAACCTGTGAGCACAGATGCATGCGCAAGCACAGACTTTGGCCTCTTCCTGTCTCATCTTGTTGGTTTTGGCTAGCACCCCATTAGTGAGTTGGATTTGGTGTAGACTTTGTCCTGAATATACTCCATCATCTCCAGGTTCAAGTCCACGAAGTCCCTAGCCAGTTACGCAGGGTCCACCTGAAAGTCACCTTTCATTGCCTAAGTCACTCAGTCCTTCACACAAGCCCTCTAACCCTGCCATCTGTGACCACATTTAGGCTGGACTCATCCTACACAGCCATCTCTACCTCCTGTGAGCTTGACAAAATCCTAATCCAAGGCAAGGCTCTGATTTCTGGATCTGTGGTGGCTTTTCTGATATTTCCTGTCAACTCTTCTCACCTCTGGCAGCAGAGTTTCCTATACAGTTCTGTCAGAAGCCAGTTCTGTTGTTTGTAAGTCCATTTGTAAACACCTCAAATTCGAATACTTACCATCATTCAACCTTTAAATTTTGTAAGTAGGCCTTAAGAGTGAAAGGTACACCTCTCAAGGTCAATGTGTCCCCAAGGAGCTAGCTTAATGTTTCAATTAGCAGGTGTTCAAACAAACAAAATCACTACAGATTCTTAAGAACGAAAATAATAAAATACTACTTGAAGGGAACATACAGCATGAATTTACACACTCACCATGTCCCACTCAGAACTCTTGCTCCTGTTAAAAAGAAAACATTTCCCTCAGCCTAAGGCTTAGGATCATTGTGGAAGAAGGGGCAGAAAGATGGTAGGTGTTAAAGGAATAGGGAGTTTTTTTGCAGTTAATTGCTGCAAGATTATGTCTCCTAGAAATGTCAGAAGCTATGCCCAGGAAGTCTCACCAACATGACTGCCTAAATATGACCTGAATGAGGGTAACACCCATAAACATGCAAATGTGGACACAAGAAAACTCATGAGTCCTCAGCCCTAGACAAAGAACTACAGGTAACTACGGAATGCTGACAGCAGGAGAAATAGTCTTCCCCAGGAAAGAGAGCACCAACTGGTTATCTAGTTCCAAATAATCAGCCCTGAAAATATGCATGCAGGTAACATTACATGAACTGGGCAGGTTGTGTTTAAGTATTTAGTAACATATGTATATGTATGTATGTATGTTTGTTACTAAATAAACACAACCTACTTGCATATATATATATGTATACATATATATATAACAACAATTAAATAAAAAGAGGTTATGAATTTGTAAGAGAGGTGGGGTTAGGGTACATGGGATGGTTTGGAGGGAGGAAAGAGAAGGTGGAAATGATGTTAATTACACTACAATCTCAATTTTTTAAAATTATTTTATAAAATAATTGGAATCTGAAAAAGGTCTGGATGAGCTGACCCTTCATCAGTGGAGTTCTGGTGCAACCCTGAGTCAAATACCAACTTTTTACTCTAGCTGACATACATCACTAGGGTACAAAAGAGGGAAGACCAGGACTCAGAGTGCTGCTACTGTGACATGAAAAACTGAAATATTTCTGGGGCCAGGATGGGGGTCTAGGTGTTGAATCACTGAAGACCAGCATTTAGGACCTTGACAGAGAGGAAAGATATGGATCTTCAGGAGAGGAGGGCACAGGTGGAGCTACAGAGGAGGAGGGAACAGGCTGGTCTGCGGGAGAGGAGGGCACAGGTGGAGCTACAGAGGAAGAGGGAACAGGCTGGTCTGCAGGAGAGGAGGGCACAGGTGGACCTGCAGGGTAAGAGGGCACAGGTCTGAAGGAAAAGAGAGTACAGGTGGATCTGCAGAGGAGGAGGGTACAATGGACCAATGAACATAGGTTCTCAGGAGGCATGCACTCATATTCATGATTTGAGGATTCTATGTCTCCCCCAAGGAATCAGGAACCATGATAAGCAGGTCTGTCAGCTGTTGCCCATCTCCAGGGTGCTAATTGTAACATGTCCTCCAGAAGTGTGAGGCCCTCTCGGCCTCTGGTCAGTGAGTGCCAATCCAAGAACAATACACAGGCAAATGGGATCTGGGATGTTTTATTTAAGTCCATTGTGCAGGGCATAGTACCCCAGAGATGAACAAGCATCTTGAGGGAATGCCTTTGTCCTCCACAGCCCCTCTCTCTGCATGTCCAGTCCACTGTGTTTTATGGCTCTCTGTGTGGGTCTTTAGCAGGGTGCTAGCCTGATGGTGTTGACAGCCTGATGTTCTAGGTGCTAGCCTGATATTCTAGGTGCCTGGAGCTACATCCTTCCAGTCCATCCAAGCACATACAGCCACTCTACTCCCAGTTTCTACCATCTCCAAGACCTGAACTTTTCTTCTAGTTCATCACCTGTCAGCAGACCCTTCTGACTTTTAACCCAGAAACATGAAAACATCCAGAACCATTCATCCACTCAACCAATATTTATTGAGCACCTACCCAGTGCCAGGCACCCAGAGACAGAGTGGTAATCAAGCCAGGCACAGTCACTGTTCAGAGAAAGGTTGCTGCCCCACAGGACACAGACATTGCACACGCAGTTACCAAATAGTTTAATTTTTTAACTGATGTGACTAACTTCCTCAGCTGTCCAAGAACCTCTATCTTCTACTGTCCCAGAAACAGTGACCCTGAGGATCCCAAAGCTAGATGTCCACACACAAGCTCATCCTAGTTGTCCACAAAGCCCTGCTAGTTCTCCTACAACCATTTCTCCATGCTGACCACAGACTCTTCAGCTCCCAAGCAAAGCAGGAACACACAATCCTTCCTCCATTCCCCAAGACACACAGCTCTTGAGCCA
Organism: Peromyscus nudipes; assembly: GCA_902168325.1. Lineage (NCBI taxonomy): Eukaryota > Metazoa > Chordata > Mammalia > Rodentia > Cricetidae > Peromyscus > Peromyscus nudipes. The sequence goes on from CABHPH010123161.1 coordinate 12,174, forward strand.
AAAACACTTTACTGAAAATGTGGGGGTGACAGCTTGAAAGCGAACATCACCTTCTGTGGCCCCCCAGAATCCATCCAAGATTAGCAGCTCCCTGCCACCTTCCTTTTTGGCAGCTGAGGACCTCCTTCTTCCTTCCCAGCTCAAGGGGACAGCCTCTTCCAGAGTGATCTCTAGTAGTTACTTTTCTTGTCACTGTGACAAAAATTCCCCGACAAAAGCAATTTCTGGAAGGAAAGGCTTGTCCTGGCTCACAGTTCAGGGGATGGCGGCAATGATGGAAGGATGTGTCTGGGAAGATCGGGAAAGGAGAGATGAGTGCTGTGCTCAGCTCACTCTCTCCTCTTCATTCTGACTGGGACCCCAGCTCACAGGATGGCGCTGCCTTTATTCAAAGTGGTTCTCTTCAGTTTATCTTCTCTAACCACATCCTTACAGACACACCCAGAAGTGCCCCTCCTAAGTCCAGTCAAGTGGACAGTGAAGAACAGCCATTTGATCCAAATTGGCCCATGTGCCTGGAGATAAATCTTCTTGCTACTACCATTTGTCAAGAGCCTGCATTCATTACTTGTTCTGGCACCCAACAAAATAAATGAGGACCCCACCCAAGAACACAAATAATGGACAGTAAACTGGAAACCAAATCTAACCATTGCAGGTTTCAATACTATGAAACCCTGGGGGGAAACAAAAAACCGGTATTGTAAGACAGGTAGGAGTTCTCAGGAAGATAGAGGTGCCACTTCAGAAAGGATGGAGATGGGAGGAGGCAAACCGTGGGGCTGGATTCTCTGGGCCAACTAAATATGTATTTTAGTTAGGTGCAAAAAAGAGAAACACCAACATCCCATTTGACATTTTTTCTTTTCATTATTTTAAAACACACAGTAAGTTGATATCTTTTTAAAAAATTAGGGTGCTGTAGGTCTCTCTATATACATATTTTAAAATTACACACACACACAATTTCTTATGTGCATGGATTTTTTTTTTTGCTTGCATGTTTGGTCTATGCATCATTTGTGTCTCTCGTGCCTGCAGAGGCCAGAAGAGGGCGTTGGCTCCCTGGAAGGTTGTAAGCCACCATGAGAGTGCTGGGAATAGAACTCAGGTCCCTGGGAGAGCATCCAGTGCTCTTAACCTCTAAACCATACACTTTACACCTCTTTAGTGAATTTCTTTTCTGAATCTGGTAACAAGAAAAACTATAACTATAAAGTCTTCAACTCCATCAGAGACCAGAGAAGGAAATAATATTACCTGAGTAAGCAAGAAGTGCAAGCAAGTGGCTTCCAAAAAATGTGAGACATGACAGAAACAGCTGACTGGCTGGACAGTCACCCAAGGTTCCTCTGCAATGTTGGAGCATCCATCTTCCACCTACAGGCCTAGCATACCTGACAGACCTTTCTGTGAAGCAGGATATTCTGAAGGGCTGTCCTACTTTGTCTTGGCAAAGTTCGGCAGTCACTTTCTTTTGTCTCCTACTTGTCCCATTTGGACAGCTTACTGTCAGCATTTGAGATAAGGGCAATTTCTTGCCCAGTGGCTAACTTTTGCCACAAAGAAAGTAAACTCTATATGGAGTTTCTTCAATGCCCACCATCTTCAATGAAGTAGATTGGTACTGCCAGGAGCAGACATGTCTCATTGTCATAAAAAAAAAAAAAGCCATATTCTGCAGATCTCTGAAGTGTTTGAAGATGACCTGTCTAAAATATATCTCTGTTTAATTATAATTACTAACTACTAATTTGCATTTCTTTATTATCCTAAATAGTTGGTAATAATAACTTTCAAGGGCTAAAAATTTGCATTACATTGTTAAATGAGTTGTATGGGTACAATACCTTGAACAAGAGTAGAAATGTATGTACAGTATGTTTTAACAAAAATAATCTTGACTTTGTATCAACATACAAAGATCTATATCAATGTAAAATATTTAAAACAAGTAGTTGCTTTTTAAAAGTAGATTCAATAATCTACCCTTTTATCCTATCATATCAATATCCTTCTTTTTCCTTTTCAGAGTAGATTCAATATTCTACCCTTTATCCTATCATTTCTATATCCCCCTTTTTTTTCTTTTCAAAACAAGAACCCTGTGAATCTAAACTCCTTTGTTCAGCTTTTTTCCTGACCATTACCAATAACAACTTGTAACCAACACCCCCTAAACAACGACAAATATCCATAACCCATTAAAAGGTCAAAAACCACCCACCCCGCCTCTTGGGAATGTGGACATCATGTTCTTAAATTTTCTTCCTGCTGTCTGGGGGTGATGGGGTAATCCACATCTGAAAATTGTGGATTAATTGCCAAGTCCTAGGAGAGGTAGCTAGGATGTTTGTTGTCCAGTCTCTGCATAATGGGAAAGTGCAGGGCTTGTCTCAAGTCCTGGTTAGTAGCCTATGAGGCTGGACCATCTCAGCTAGCCACCTCAAGATTGTCCTGAGCAGTTTGTAGTCCAAAGCCAATGGTCTTTAGGTGGTGTTTGTCAGCTTAGAGGCATTACTATAGTCCAGGTGGAATTGTCATTGTGGGATCCCATCATCTTTTTGGAGACTTCAGAGATCGAATTAGGTCAGATTATTCCTTTTCTTGGTAATTTTTTCCAGGTAGTTCTCCCTTCTTCCAAAGGTTTTTAAATTCCTCAAGATGGTTGTTTTTATTTTCCTGGAAAGACAAAAACAAAACCCTCCCCAACCCTATCTTGGGGAGTTTCACTTGGCCACATTCTAAAATCACCACCAAAGCTTTAAAAATCGCTGGTGTCAGAGATTCTCCTCCCAGAGAGATTTCTGAATTAATGGGTCTAGGTCCACCTTCAGGAGTTTTAGAAGCTCCTCAGGGTGGTAGAGTAGGAGAAAGGGATCTAAAGGGAGGGAGACTGGAGGAGGCAATGGGAGGAGGAAGAAAGGCTAGACATTAAAAGTTCTCTCTCATCTAGAGAATCTATATTTAATTGTACAAACACACATGTATAAATATATATGACTTGAAAGAGGGGCCATCCGGGGAGAAGAAGGGCCAACAAGAGATGGGAGAGGGTGAGGGAGAGGGCAGTGTTAAGGATGAGTGTGAACAAAGTCGGTGATACATATGTATGAAAAATGTCATAACAAAGCCTGCTATTTTGTACACTAAAAAAAATTATTAAAATTCAGTTTTAAAAAATGTTAGAGCCTGAAGATAGTTCAGCAGATACAAACCCTCACAGCTCTTGCAGAGTACCTGGGAGTTTAGCTCCCAGCACTTATAACGGGCAGAGAAGGTTCACAACCACTTGTAACTCTAGCTCAAGGGGATCCATACTCTCTTCTGGCCCCTTCAGGCACCTCACTCGCATGCACATACCCACACAGGGACACATGCACGTAATTTAAAATTTTTAAAAATAGTTTTTACAAAGCTCCCCAAATGGTTCTAATGTGCTTACAGTGACTGACAAGGGAAAAAAAAACAAGATCGGGAAATGAGGAACGAACTCAGTAAGACAAAATAGAACAACGTACCTACCACAGAAGAACTTAATAGAAGAACAGCTGAAAAAGAATGAGGTGTCACTCAGTGTTGGTAGAGTGGAAGGGATGGAAGTTGGATGTAGTAGGTACAATGGTTGCAGGACCCTCCACTAAAATACACTTCCAGTTACTAAAGGATCACAATGTGCAGTCATAGATGAAGTTTGGATTTTTTTTTTTTTTTTTTTTTTTTTTTTTTTTTTTGGTTTTTCGAGACAGGGTTTCTCTGTGTAGCTTTGCACCTTTCCTGGAACTCACTTGGTAGCCCAGGCTGGCCTTGAACTCACAAAGATCCGCCTGGCTCTGCCTCCCGAGTGCTGGGATTAAAGGCGTGCGCCACCACCGCCCAGCTGAAGTTTGGATTTTGAGGGGGTTATTTGTTCCTTATTTTTCAATGCTGGAGCTCGGGTCCAGAGCTTCATTCATGATAAACACACAAGCACACACCACTCAGAAACACTCCAGCCACATAGATGATTTTTTTTTAAAATATTAAAGTGTCAATGTGCTGGTGCAGTGATATAATATTCTAACAGGAAGACCATAGGTGAGGTGAGGTAAGAAACCATTTTGTTTTTTAACCTGGTCTATTGATGCCCAGTGTGGGAGCTTCATCCTCCACTTTTAGCCCATGTAGGAAGGGCTTCCTTGTTGATACAGAACGCTCTCTCTTCTTTTCTTGTATATTGTCATCCTGAATGTCATGCTTGAAAGTATTGCACTGTGTTGGGGTGTTGAGAGCTAGGCTGTGGCAAGCTCATGGTACAAACACAAAGAGGAGCCTAAGGTCTTGAGATGGCCAAGCTATTCTTCGGTTTAACCCAACTTTAATTGGATTTTCCTAACTGTGGCTCAAAGCATCCTAACTCGTTCATGGACTCCCAAAACCTCAAGCAAATGGGCAAAGCTGAGAAGGGGGGCTGACCTATACAGCAAAGAGACTTCCGCCATGTCAGCAAGAGAGCAGGCTGGACTCACAGATCCTGGTGCAACTGATTTCATGGCCAGGAGATGAAGGAGCTTCTGTCAGATTCTCAGAATTTTACAAATTCATCACATAATGGGAAAGAAAAGGATGTAGTCATTTTGGGAAGAGGGGAGAAAGTGTGGGCAAAAGTGTTTTTTTAGAGAATAGTAAAACTGACTGACTTTGGGGCATAATAAATTATGACTAAACACCTAGTTAATGTGTAGTTTTCTGGGCACTCGAATACATGTATAATCCCAGCATTTGGAAGGCAAAGGATCAGGAGTTCATGATTATCCTCAGTTGTGTAGAAAGTTCAAGACCAGTCTGAGCTACACGAGACATTGTCTTTAAAAAAAAATGTGGTCTTAAGTTTAATAAGTAGGCAACCTGGTTGGGGGGTGGGTGTAAACTGATCAGGTAGGGGATGTGTGAACTGTTCAGGTGGGGGGATGTGAACTGCTCAGGTGGGTGTGGGTGTGAACTGCTCAGGTGGGGGGTGGGTGTGAACTGCTCAAGTGGGGTGTGTGTGAACTGCTCAGGTGGGTGTGG
>CABHPH010123161.1:22958-56920 GCA_902168325.1 Peromyscus nudipes
CTGAGTCTGGACAATGACCTTGGGCCCCTGAGTTTGGCACCGTTTCCCCGCTGGCTCTGGGCTCTAACAGGGAAGGCTAAGCCGGCTGTTGGCTGTTGCAAAATTGCATCAGTGACCTTTGCAATTTTCTGGCCAGCTGGTTCCTCTTCCTCCCCACCCCACCCCCTGCTTCAAGCCCTTTGGCCTACCTGCCTCCTTTTCCCCTACTTTGCTAACTAAGGTGCACCAATAGCCAAAGCTAAATTAGAGCCACCCAGGGGATCCTGTTTAATCTTAATCTAACCAGCTTCAAAGAGTACTTTCCACCCTGGACCCTCACTCTGGAGTCTACAGCACACTCTCCTAAACCTGGGCAGGGTGGTGTGGAAGCATTGCAAGAACACTTTCACTGCAGACCAATTTTTACTACAGGCCTTCTTCAAGACTTGCCCCCAATGTCACTTCTTAAATGAATGTAGAAGAGAGGATAATGTGTGTGTTATACAGATGTATATGACCCACACAGCCTAACACATGCTAGACAAGCACTCTACCACTGAACCATATCTATAACCCTCTTTTTAATTTTATTTTTGACACAGGGTCTCAGTAAGTTACCCAGGATATGCTTGGACTTGCCATCCTCCTGCCTCAGTAGCTGGGATTACAGGCCTGTGCTTTAGATTTAATGGCTGTCTCCTGTTACACAGAAATACCTATGGAAGCACCTTACACAGAGAGACTAATTCCCTCTCTCTCCTCTCTCTCTCTGTCTCTCTGTCTCTGTCTCTGTCTCTCTCTCTCTCTCTCTCACACACACACACACACACACACACTCAATCACACACACCTCTGCGTTAAGAAGGAATCCTCAATGAACAGCTTTCTATTAGATGGCTAGTACTGTTCCCATATTTTAATAAAACCCACCAGTCAGCCATGAAAGCAGCACTCTGGAAGAACATTCTGCCTTATCTACTCCCTGGAGATGTGTTTTTTGTTTTGTTTTGTTTGTTTGTTTTTGCCTGCTCACTGCAGGAGTCCCTTCCCTTACCTCCCACTCATACCCTCCCTGACAGGAAAGAAGGTGATCTTTCTGAATGAAAATGAAAACTTTAAACTATATGGAACCCCGGATTTCCACACTAGGGTCTTTCTCGGGTTCCTCTGGGACTACAGGAGTTGGGCACCTACAGACAAGAAAAAAGTGTGTCCTGTCAGGAAAGCATGCCATCAGCTCCTGGTGTGGGTCTTCCTTGGCTGCACACTGAAGTGGTGCCTTGGGCTCTCAGCCTCTTCAGCACCCGTGGTCTAGGGACCCCGGGCCCCACATGGCAGGGGCGTGCACCGCTCGTGGCCACCTCCCCCGAGTCCCCTGCTGCGCTACCGTTCTTCTTCCTCCTCCCCCTTCTTTTCCTGGCGGGTGCAGACAGGGCCCAGGTCAGTGAGCCAGGAGGCGGATCCCAGGCAAAAGATATAAGGGCTTTGGACGCTGAGCGCTGCAGCTGCGGAGTGTCCATCCCGAAGAGCGGCAGCTGTGGGAAGAAGGACGCCAAGGCCAGCCTGACGCACCTACTCCTGACCACAGCCAGAAAGTGCTGTCTCTCTTCCCACTGCACCCTAGGTAAGCCTCCCGGCTGGGAACCGAGGGAGGGCAGGAGACCGCAGGCCCCTCACCAGCTGCCTTCTCCCCTCTGCCGCCTACCTCCTGCTCTGCTGCTGTCCCCCTACCCGAAGGCTCAACCTCCTCTCTTCTCTGCTACCTCTGCAGACCCCGCCACCCAGAGCCCAGAGCCCAAATGGAAAGTGTGCAGGAGCTGATCCCTCTGGCCAAGGAGGTGATGGCGCAGAGGCCTCGAGGGAAGCTGGTGAAGCTGTACGTGCTGGGCAGCGTGCTGGCACTCTTCAGTGTGGTGCTCGGCCTGATGGAGACCGTGTGCAGCCCTTTCACAGCCGCCAGCCGTGTGCGCGACCAGGAAGCTGCAGTGGCCGAGCTTCGGGACGCTTGCGAGCAACAGTCCCTCCACAAGCAGGCCCTTCTGGGCGGAGGCAAGGCACAGGAAGCGACTCTGAGCAGCAGCCGGGCCCTGTCCCTCAGGCAGCATGCCTCCTAAGGCGGGGAGGAGGAAGCTAGACAAAGAGAAATAAAGAGAGACCATGACGCCGGTGGGAGAGAGCAGAGTCGCATGCTGTTCCGAGAAGCCACTGAATCCAGAACTGACCCTGCGCAGATCACCCAAGGGGTCTGGGGTTGACTTTTGCTGCTATGCAGCATGCACTGTGATTTGTCCAAGGCTGTGCGAGCGATCAAGGAGCTATCACTTTGCATTAAGGAAGGAGACATGCTTTTTATACTGTTATTTTTATTGTTGTTATTATTATTACAGTGACTACCTTTTTCATTTTGAAATAAAAACATTTTATACTCTATCTCATTATTTAATTCCTGGGAGGTGTGGTGACCCTCTCACCCAGCACTGTGGACAGTCCTGGCACAGGTCTACTCACAGAAGAGTGAAATTGTCAAAAATCCTACAGGTGTTCGCATTTTTGGATCACAAGACAAAGGAATTTCTGACCTAGAAAAAATGAGAGAGAGAGATAACCACTGAATTTCTAGGGCAAAGAAAATGTGATTTGTCCTTTATCCCTTTGTGCTGGCGATTCCTGTGGCTGATCTGCTTAACTATTATAGAGAGAGGAGGGGAAGAGAAATGGGCGGTGGGGGAGGGAAAGGAGACTGAAGGGGGAGAGGGGAGGAAGTTGGAAGAAAAGAGAGAATGAGAGAGACAGGAGAAAGGAGAGAGAGTGCAGAAGAGGGGAAGAGAAGGGAGAGGCAGGGTGGGGGAAAGAAAGACCCAGCTGTCTGGTGGGAGCAGAGACTGCCCAACTGCCAGGTAGGCTCTGACCACAGAGAGAAGTTACAGGTTAGAAAGAGAAAAGCCCATTGTCACAGCTGACAGTGTGCCAACAGCCGACTTAGTAACACTGTGGGACTCCCCAGAGGTAACCCCTCCCCATCCCTGCAGGGCCAAGACAGCCTGATGCCACTCCCTCAGCATCTTCAATGTCACCTACTCTGACCAGATGTGGGCATGTTACCCTGATTCTCCGTCCTCCCAAGCTACCCTGACACACAGATACCTCCATTACAGTTAGGTCTGCAAACCCAAACTCCCCGGCACTTCTGCCTCTGATCAACTGTCAGCTCTCTCTAAAATCTATCCTTATCATCCCCAAGGAAAGAGCAGTGGGAATGTGGTATGGTTAATGAATGAAAGGGACATGTTGGAAGCTTCAACAGAAAAACATGTCAGTGACACCCGTGTTCTTCCTGTTTCCAAATCCAGACACTTGACCCTGTGTGAAGGCAGAGTCCAGCCTTAATAGACCCAAAGCTCCCAGGAGCTCAGCCAATCCTCGGTCCCTCTTCCAGATGCCTCTTCCACAGGCTGCTTGCTCCTCTGCCCATTCAACACCTTGTCCAGCTCTTCTCCTACATTGCCTGCCTCACAAGTTGGTCCCCTTCAGTACCTCTCACCTTGCTGTTCCTCCATCAAAAGTGTCAGACACTAAACTCCTGCATGATTTCAATGTCTCTGTGACCTGCTTCTGTCTACCTTTTGTCTGCCTTTGTGGGCTGCCCAGCATGGACACTGGTACCCTCAGGTTCCTTTTCTATCCTTTGATAATAGTACTCTCTTTGATATTATCTCCTCACACCCACAGTCTCTATATCTCTGAGGACGATATACCTCAATGCTCCAAGGATTTCAAATTTTCTGCCCATCAGTAAACTATGTATCAAACTGTGTACTCTGGGGTTTGGTTTTTTGTTTGTTTGTTTTTTTGTTTTTGTTTTTGTTTTTTGGTGTGAAAGTTATGTTATATGTCTATTCAGAGAGTTTGGCTATATCTGAAAACACAAGTGCCCAAGCATACAGATAACACTAACTTACTCAGGTTATGGTGTAATATCTCTTGCAGAGTCTCCTTCACACTGCCCAGCCTGTCAGCCTGAGCTGCTGGAATCTTCTCACCTCTCAGAATTTACACTTGTGAAGTTTAGTTCTCATGCTGGCCCATGCTAGCAGACTTTCCTCTCAGCTGCACTGTGGGCAAGTCATACCCCTCCTAGCCTGACCTTCCCGAGAGAAAGGATCATATCTTCTTCATTTTCACACAAATCATCAAGGTCTGGAAAATCATGACTTTTTCATAGATGTTTAATTTAGTGTCTCAACTGGACTGGGGCGGGGCGGGGGGGGGGGAGCATAAGGATGCTCACAGAGGGAAACAAGGAAAGGGTGTTGCCTGATTGCAACAGAATCAAGTTTTGCAGTGGTCTCACGAGACATTCGGTCATGGTCAAACAGAACAAGCCCCTCACCCCACATAGACACAGAAACTATTCTTGGTCTTATTTGACAGTGTTAGCACCAACCTAGGGAAGGTGACAGAGGAATGCTTGTTGGTTCTGTTGACAACACAGGGCTGACACAGCAGAGTCAAGATTAATAATTAATAATAATAATATTTTGCCAGACTGGATCCAGGCACTAAAGCAAACTGAAACTAAATGGGAAAGAGTTGTTGGCTATTTTATCACACTGTGTGAAGATACGTCACTGTTTTACTTTGCCTGCCAAGACACCTGATTGGTTTAATAAAGAGCTGAATGGCCAATAGCTAGGTAGGAGAGATTAGGCAGAACTTCTGGGCAAAGATAGGAACTTTGGGTTAGAATCTGGCATGGGGGATTTTGCCAGCAAGACATGGAGGGAGTTAGAAGTACAGAATGGAGGAGAGGTAGAGAGCCATGTGGCAGAATGTAGATTAGCCTAAGCTAAAGGCATCCGATGTGGCACCCATATATCCAAACATAGGGTCTGAGAAAGCTGAGAAACACCCTGGACACAGAACCCACTACTTGTGGTGTACAGAGGCAGAATCCTCTAAGAGGCCCTGCTATGAAGCTGAGCACTCAAATGGCAAGTACTAGATAGAATGGTATTCTAGAAATAAACGCCTGCCACAGCACAAACCCAGTAACTTCCCAGAGCTGGGGCAGGTAAATGTGGCTCCCAGCCAGGGCCTGAGGGCATGAGGCTGGGCTCTCACAGACCCAAGGGGCGCCAGAGCCAGCCACCAGTGCAGCTGCCAGTGCCATGTGCTAAATGGAGCTGTGTGGCAGGTGGCCTAGTAGTTTAAGGTTTGGTTCATGTGGTCAAAGAAATGCTGCCAACATGCAAAAAAAGAAAAAAAGAAAAAAAAAAAGCCAGGTCCAAGCCAAGAAAACCTCTAAATAGGTACAGTATGCTTGAAAATATGCTTAGGTGCTGAAGAAAAATGAAAATGAATATAGACAGTCATAGAAAAAATAAATAGTTTAAAAACAATAAATTCTTTAAAGAAATAGTAAAGTAATATAGGAAGAGTAAGCCACGTAAAGATGGAAAATACAAAGGGTGTCTGGATCCTGTATGGTGCTTTGTTGACTTTGAAATTTTTAAAGGCTAATGAAGAAAAAAACAGCAGTTATTGAGAAATATTGGATTGTGGGGGGGTGACCTACAAATTAAACCAGCCTATATATTTTAAGGATGTCTTAACTTTAGAATGGAAGTCAGAAAATGTGTTGCATTGGGGAAGAGGTTATGCCTTTGTTTCCACCAGAAACAAAAAGCTATGGATTTCTTCAAAATTAATAAAGACCCGATTCAATTGGAGGAGACCTCCTGAAAATCTTGGCTGTGGACATGAAGGAAGAAACCAAGAAAAAACTACAAGACAGGTGATGTATAAGCTGATTCCTCTATTATAAGAACAGTTCTGAGACTGGGTGAGACATGATAAATTTTGTTGGCTATAGAGTCCTATTTATTATTATTACATATCATCCTTTAATATGGCATGGATGGAGATTTATATTATAGTTTGGTTATGCAGTCCCAACAGACTTACAAAGTTGACAGATGCTCAAACATAAAACAGAAAATCATCTTCAGCTGATTTGTGCACACCGCACATTCCCTATTTGTGTTAATACAGATATATATGTCACCCTTAAAAGTTTATGTGTTTTCAGAACAAAGGGACCAGACACCATTTTAGACAAGTAGTCTGGGTTATTCAGCCTCTCAGAATGCATCTGTTGCAGTTTCCTCAAAAATTTGCATCCAGAACAACTTCAAAACCACTATCTGAGATGGTCCAGCCTCATTGACTACTCTAACCAGGACTTCAGATAAGCCCTGTACTTTCCCATTACATAGAAACTGGACAAAAAATGATACAGCTAGCTCTCCCAGGATTGATCATTATCCCAATTGTCTCAGGGTCCCCAAAGACGCCATCACCCCAACACAGCAGGAAGCAGTCTAGACAGCATAACATCCAAGACGTAGGGTGGGTAGTTATGGATGTTTGTCTTTTGGGGGGGTTAGCTGTAAGTTGCTATTGGTCATAGTCAAGGAGGAAATTAAGCAAAGGAGCTTAGATTCAGGGATCTCTTTCTGAAAAGACAAAAGGATAAAAGGATAGATTATTACATCTACTTTTAAACTAAATAGCAACTACTAGTCTTAAATATTTTACATCAGTATGGATTTTTGTATATTGATACAAATTTAAGGTTTTTTGTTATAACATTATATATATATATAACATTATATATATATATATAAACATATATATGTTTCTACTCTTATTTAAGGTATTGTATCTAAGGTATGTAGCTCATTTAAAATGTAACATGAAGTTCTTTTCCTTGAAAGCTATTATTATAAACTATTTAGGATAATTTAAAAATTCAGGTTAGTAGTTAGTCATCTATAATAATCAAACCTGTAGCCATGTTAGGCATGTTTTCAGGGCTAAACAGATATATTTTAGATAGATAAGTGGTCTTCACACCCTTCAGAGATCCACAGAATATGGCATTTAAAATGTTTCAGTAACATAAGGCTTTTCATGACAGTGAGAGATGTCTGTTCCTGGCAGCACCAATCTACTTCAGAGATGATGGACATCAAAAAAAACCTCAATATGGAATTTACTTTCTTTGTGGCAAAAGTTAGCCGCTGGGTAGGAAAGTGCCCTTGCCTCTACTGCTGACAGTACGTTGTCCAAATTGGACGAGCAGGACACAAAAGAAGGCGACTGCTGAACTTTGCCAAAACAAGGTGAGACAGTCCTTCAAAATTCCTGCTTCACAGAAAAGTCTGTCAGATATTCTGGGCCTGTAGGCTAAAGATGGATGCACCAATGTTGCACAGGAACCTTGGGTGACTGTCCAGGCAGTCAGCTGTTTCTGTCATTCCTATAGTTTTGGAAGTTGCTTGCTCTGCACTTCCTGTTTACTCAGGTAATATATCCTTCTCAAGTCTCTGATGAGATTAGATAGTTATACCATTTTCTTTGTTACCAAATTTAAAAAAGAAACTTTTAAAAGAGATGTAACGTTTATAAGGTTGAGAGGCAAAGAAGATTAAGTTATTTATCTAAGAAAATGTTTCAAGTCTAAAAATATTTTTAGGATAATAATACAAGTTATAATAGAAAGTGGTTTAGACATAAAACTTTGGACTCATCAAGAAAAGATAGATAATAGAGTAATTTCTCTAAATTTGCCAAATACAAATGGACTGGACATTGTAAATGTAATTCTTACCTGATAATTATTTTCATTATATATAGTTTTATTGTGTTAGAGTTACAAAACCTTTCCTTTTTATTTAGACAAAAAAAGGGGGAAATGTTGCAGGATATTTTATCACACTGTGTGAAGATATATTGCTGTTTTACCTTGCCTGTCTAAGATACCTGATTGGTTTAATAAAGTGCTGAATGTCCAATAGCTAGGCAGGAGTGGTTAGGCGGGACTTATGGGCAAGGAAAGGAAATCTGGGTTAGAATCTGGCATGGGGGATTTTGCCAGTGAGACATGCAGGGAGTCAGATGTACAGAATGGACGAGAGGTAGAGAGCCACATGGCAGAATATAGATGATTAGAAACAGGTTAATTCAAGTTATAAGAGCTAGTTGGAAACAAGCCTAAGCTAAAGGCCGAGTTTTTATAATAGTAATAAGTCTTCATGTCATTATTTGGGGGTTGGTGGTCCAAAGAAAGTCTGACAAGAAAGGCCTACTCCGGAGCCAGGCACTGAAGCAAACTGAAACTGAATGGGAGAGAGTTAATGAGAACTCAAGCCCCACAGATCAGTTCTATAACACAGAGCAGGAGACACATCCCAGACTTGGCTCTGAGGGAGGCTTGAGATTGGGTTAACTGATGGACTGAGGTCCTGGGCTGTATAAAAGAGAAAGAAGGCAGCCAGCAGGACACTGGCATCCGCCCCTGCTTCCTGACTGTAGATGAGCAGCCTCATGCTCCAGTGACTTCCCTGCCAAGATGGATTGCATCGTCCAACTGCGAGCCAAAGCCAGCCCTTTCTTCCCTCGCTTTGTCAAGTATCTTGGTACCACAACAAAACAAGTGACCAACACCCAGCAGACCCACTTGTGCCTGGGAAGGTACACCAGTGCTCAACCTTCTTGTTTCCCAAAGTGCTCTAGTGTTAAATCCAACAATCTGCTCAATACAGCTCACCCTCACTGTAAACAGCCAGTAACTCACCTTTTAAACTTTATTTCATACGTTAAATGATGGTTTCACATTCTTTGACAATTCTGGAGGGTCTACCCATTTGAGAGTGTTTCAGAGGCCCCTTGGACCACCTTGCATATTCTCTGGGTTCCTTGTGCCTAAATTACATTTGTCTTCATATCTACACCTGGGCTATTTAAACTCAATGAGTAATCTGAGCTTGACTGGTCCATTTAGGGGTGCACTTTCTGATAACTACACCTAGACCTTCATGGAAGGTCCTTAGGCCTTTTGTTTAGGGGATACCCCACTGAGTAACCAGACAGAGATCTCTGCATAAATGCATTTGGCACTTTGTATGGTAAGCATGTTATCATTAGCTAATTCAACATGCGTCTTGGTATATGTCGTCCACTGGACCTTTCCCTGCAGAAGTTCACTGCCTGTTTGAGATAGTAACTCATTGTGGCCTTGTGGTAGTTTAAATGATAGTCTCAGGTGTCTGGACACAGTTAGAGGAGCTGTTTGGGGAGGTTTTGGAGGTGGAGCTTTGCTGGAGGAAGTCTGTCACTGGAGGTGGGCTTTGAGAATTGAAAGCCTCACCTGTTTCCAGTTTGATCTCTCTGCTTCCTGCTTGTGTTTGAAGATGCTTGCTCTCAGCTTCTGTTCTTGCCCCCAGGCCTGCTGTCTGTTGCCATCATGGAATCCTGAGCCTAAACACACCCTTCCTTCTACAAATTGCCCTGGTCATGCTGTGTTCTCACAGTAACAGAAAGGTAACTAATACAGGCATCAAATTAGTTATGTGGCCAGGTTGACCTTGAACTCAAGGTTCCTCTGCCTCAGCTTTTCAAGGATGAGGATTGAAGGTGTGTGTCCTCACACCTAGCTAGAAGTTCTCCACTTGATTAACCATCCAACTGCTCATTTTCCTGCTGCTCACTTTGCTTTTTTTCTGTATTGTCTTGTTTTATGTTTTTTTAATCTATTCTTGGCTGTTTTAAATCTGATATATAAGAGTGTTTGATAGGAATGGGTAGAGATAAGGACAAATAAATCACCAATCTGATCCAACCTGATCCTCAAGGACACAGTCTACCCTGACTGGGCAGGCTATTGGTCATGCTGAGCTATGGGAAGCTGCTGCATTCACATGGAAGGTCGTGTTCATCTGTGTTCCAGGGGCACTGGATGGATGACACCTCTTCCACATGTGGAAGATTATGTTCATCTGCTTTGAGGGGCACTGCATGGATGGTGCCTCACCCACATGTACAAGGGTGTGTTCATCTGTTTTTCAGGGTACTAAATCAGGGTCCTTTTCTACATTTTGCTCAGAAATGGAAGCCAAGACACCATTCACAGGCATATGCTCTGCCTCTGCCTCTGCAGCCAGGCTCAGTTTCTTCTAGGTGAAGATCTTCCCTCCATGCAAAGCTACATGCATCCAGATTCTTGCTCTCACTTTGTATGCTGTTGTTGTCTTACTCTTTTGGGGAGCCGCCACCCAGCTCCCAGGTAAATCACACACGGAGGCTTATTCTTAATTATGAATGTCCAGCCTTAGCTTGGCTTGTTTCTTGCCAGCTTTCCTTAACTTATCCCATCTACCTTTTGCCTCTGGGCTTTTCCCTTTCTCTATTCCTATATACCTTTCTTTCTTACTCCATTTCTAGTTGTGTAGCTCAGTGGCTGGCCCCTGATGTCCTCTTCCTTCTCTCTCCCCTTCCTCTTTTCCTCCCAGATTTCTCCTCCTATTTATTCTCTCTGCCTGTCAGCCCTGCCTATTTCTCTCTCCTGCCTCACTATTGGCCTTTCAGTTCTTTATTAGACCATCAGGTGTTTTACACAGGCACAGTAACACAGCTTCACAGAGTTAAACAAATGCAACATAAACAAAAGTAACACACCTTAAAATAATATTCTACTACATTGGTAAAGTAAAAATTTTGAGTCAGAATGCCGACGGCCATCCTATAGCACAGGGGTTCTCAACCTGTAGGTTGTGACCCCCTCGAAGCCACATATCAGATATCCTGTATATCAAACCCTTACATTACAATTCATAACAGTAACAAAATTACAGTTTCAAAGTAGCAGTGAAATAATTTTATGGTTGGGCGTCACCACAACATGAGAAATTGTATTAAAAGGTTGCAGAATTAGGAAAGTTGAAAACCACTGCTATAGAACTTTTGATCTGTTTAAAAAGAATCAATAAATTACTATACATTTAAGAAAATCTGAAAGGGGGCATGGTGGTGTATACATTTAATCATGGTGATTTGGGGATGAGGGCAGGTGGGTCAAGAGTTCAAGGCCTGGGGCTGGAGAGATGGCTCAGAGGTTAAGAGCACTGGGAGCACCGGCTGCTCTTCCAAAGGTCCTGAGTTCAATTCCCAGCAACCACATGGTGGCTCACAACCATCTGTAAAGAGACCTGGTGCCCTCTTCTGGCCTGCAGGGATACGTGCAGGCGGAACACTGTATACATAATAAATAAATAAATCTTAAAAAAAAAGGATGTATAAAAAAAAGTTTATTTAAAAAAAAAAAAAAGAGTTCAAGGCCAGTATCTATTACTGAGTTTGAGGCCAGCCTGAGCTACATGGGACTTCATCTCAAAGAAAGAAAGGGTGAATGAAAGAAGAAAAAAGAGAACAAAAAGAGAAGTGGAACTTCAGAATAATTCAGAGACTAAAATCTGAGTCAATAATTAGCCCCTATTTAGAGACAAGGTCTTGTAGCTCTGGCTGGCCTCACTCTCAAGCTGTAAGCTTCCAGCCTATGCACTGGGGCTGTGGGTGAGCAGCACGCCTGGCTAATGGTCTGGCTGGCTGGAGGAGCGGTCAGTGCACTTCTGACTTGAGGAGGTCTTTTACCACAGGCGCCCACCCTCCTTCCATGTTTGTCTTTGTGCGGCTTTACCCGACCTTCCACACAAGTCACCCCTTTCTTCAGAGACTGCCCTGGAAATGAGCGGCTATTAAACCAGAAAGCGGCCCTAAGGAAACAGGATTTAAACCTTGGTAGGGTTATAACTGCAGGGTTTTCTTAAACCTCGGGAGGACAGGCAGAGATGTGCTGCTGTGGTCCATGTGCAGCAGAACAGCATTCCAGCCAGCAAAGCCGCATGTGCCACGATGGCCCCCAAATTGTAACAGAGACTAGAAGCCCTCCTGCTGCGACACCATGCACAAGTCCCTGGACTCCATCCCCAGCACAGAAGGAAGGACAGCAGTGGTTTGAACATGGTTTGGCCCTTCAAATCACATGACAAAAACCTGGTTGGCATTGTACTGATGTTCTCTCGGGACTTGAAGTGGGCGATTTCACGATGAGGATGCCCCACCCTGAGTGTCTCTCTGAAACATGCCCACTTGCCACCCTACCTTGAGACAATAGGAGACCTACCAGAAAAAAGGAATAGGAACCAAAAAAACAAATAAAAACAAAAATAGTCCTTAAGAAACTTTCCAAAACCACACTGGAGTGGACCCAACAGCTGAAGTAAAGGAGATCTTGTTTGGCCCCCTCCCAACCCATTTTCTTTTAATTCACTCGAATATGAATTAGGGAATTTAATTAAAAAAATTGAGATGTGGACGTGATGGAAAGTGTCCAATATGTGGTCAGAAGTTTTCAGAGTGCTGCATAGAATAAGGTAAAATTTGGTAGAAACTCTGGGGAAAATAAGTGGCCCCAGAAGTGAAAACAGGGCAAAGGTCCCGTCCTCTTGTAGGAAGTGTCAGTGAAAAAAGCCAATGCCCATCCGTGTTGGCTCAGAAAGAGAAGGTGGGCTGTCCCAAAGACCCTTCCCCACAGGAGACATCATCCCCTCAGTGAGGTCAGGACCCCACACCTCAGCGTCCAGTGTGTGCTGCCACGCTGATTAACTCCTGTGCTCAGCCTGCGACTGTGCCAAGTCACCCTGAAGAGAAGAGTTGATCTTGACATGGCTTAGTGCTGGGACCAAGCAGGTGTGCTTCAAATAAATAGTAAGAAAGTGGACATTTGTGTGTGTGTCTGCAGGTGTGTCTGTACCTGTGTGTCTGTGTGTATGTGTGTGTCTGCCTGTGTGTGTCTACATGTATGTGAGTGTCTGTGTCTGATTGTGTGTCTATGTATGTGTGTCTTCATGTGTGTGTGCCTGTATGTATATGTGTCTGTGCACGTGTGTGTGTCTGCATGTATGTGAGTGTGTCCAAGTATGTCTAAATGTATGTGTCTGCATGTGTGTCTGCATGTGTGGTGTGTCTGCGTGTGTGTGTGTGTGTGTGTGTGTGTGAGAGAGAGAGAGAGAGAGAGAGAGAGAGAGAGAGAGAGAGAGAAAGGGAGAGAGCATATTTGTCTCTGCTAATGGAGCCCCTGTTCCTCTGGGTCTTCATCTCCTCTACCCCCTACCGGCTGTGGTAATACTGACGGTCTGAAACTCACCTCAAGTGTGGGTAGCACACACTTATGGAAGGCCTTGGGTCACTAGTCTCTCCTGGTAGAAGAGAAATCTGCCCAAACGCAGTTCGCAGTTCTCGTTCAGTAACTTCCTCTGAGGCAAAGCCGACTCAAGTGTGCACCTGCTTGGGTGGAACGTGGCTCTGCCGGGGCTGTTTTCACCGAGTTTGGAGCTAACAATAGTAACGGGAAAGTTTCCAGGGCAACCAGGACCACTTCCAACATCTCCATGCCAGGCTGCCTGGGGTCCCCGTCCTTCGGGGAGCCTGATGCTTCTGCCTGATTGGCTCCCTCCTGCAGGTGTCTCCCGGCCTGGGCTGGGCCGTCCTCTTCCCAGCCCGGGTCTCACACGGGTCTCAAACACGTTGTACCCTATGGCAGACCAGCTGGTTCCAGTCTAGAACCAGGTCTTTTGACTCCTCCCAGAAACCAACCAACTTGTGAGCCGGAAATCCTGCCCCTCCCCAAAGAGTGGGAAACCACAGAGGAAGAGAGATGAGACAGAAGGATAGAGAGGAGGAGAGAAGACAACAGGAAACAAGCAGCCAATAAAAAGGAGCCGCATTGATCTGAAGCCTCAAGGTAAGACTTCATGAAATTGTGTGTTGTGTGTGGTACTATCACCATTCAGGTCTTCATACATAGTAGGGACGGGGACACACACACACACACACACACACACACACACACACGCACACACACACACACTCCAAAAAACAGTGGGTCTATTGAAACAGGATAGCAGGTCTGAAAAGAAACCAACTTCAATGTCAATTTCAATTGCTGGTCAAAAATGCTGTAAAAAATACTGGGGGAGTTTTCGGGCGTGGGAGGGACGAGATAAAATGCAGATGGAACAAGACATCTGGTGCTGGCACCATGAGCAGCATGATCACTTGGGAACAGACCGTTAGTTGGAATAAAAAGTTGCTACGGCAGTGGGTAATCAAAGCCTCCGTGTGTTCTTCTGGAGTCACACGAGGCTGGCGGGACACAAGGACTTCTGAACTGATGACAGACACAAGCTCAATGCCACATCTCCTCCCGAGGCTTGTTGAAAGGTCTGCCGCCGTTGTCCCGCTGCAGCCAACACACTGGGCCTCTGGGCCAGTGGTCTGAGACCCGAGCTGGGAGAAGTGAGGCTCCATAGCCATGGGAGGCCCGAGCCTCCCAAAGCTTCCCCTGAAGCGCCAGTCCAGCCTCTGCCCACCCAAGGCTTCACACAGCCTGTCCGCAGAGCGTCCAGAGAGAGCGTCCAGAGCACTTCTTTCACTTCAGGGAGTCAGAGAACCCCAGCAGGAAAAAGAGATGCCATTCCCACCTCACAGTTACCCAGACTCCCCAGTGTCACTTGCCAGCCAGTCCAGAGGGCTTAGGTTACTGCTCCAGTCACTTGGTGGTGGGGGGCAAGGGAAGGGTTCAAAATGCCAAGAGCTTTGGAAACATCTAGACAGGGCATCGTTGTTTTCACTGCAGTTGGCTTCTTAAAAGGGCTGTTCTCTCAACTTTTTCAGTAGTGTAACAGAATCTGATACATTTTATAACTCGTGTGTGTGTGTGTTGTATTATGCTATTGTATGTAGTATATGATATATGTGTGATATGTTAGTGTGTGGGGTCTACATGTTGTGTGTTGGTATGTGCGTAGTGTGACATATATGCGTGGTGGGTGTCTGTGACATGTGTATGCCTTCAGTGACATATTTCTCTCTGGAGTTTGTGAATCCAAAGCTGTACAGACCATGGGAGAGGTAAGGAGAGATGGAGCAGTCTCCCTTCTGCTTGCTCATCAAGAGTTTAAAGCGTGATTTAAAAACAAAATCAAATAAAACCTTACCTCTTTCTTAATACTCACCTTTGTAAAGCTAAGGCTGCCTGCATCCAATTTCTGTTCGGGAACAAACCTTGAAGGTAATCTAATTCAGCTCCTCCTATTTGCCAAGTGAGGCAATGGGAGCCAAGACAGGGCAGGGCCTTCCTGAAGGCCACATCTGTGCCTGCGGCAGAAGGGAGACTGGGCCTCAGTGGTTCTTACTGAGATCTGTCAAAACACTGCCCCAAATTCACACATCTCCAGAGCTGGTGAACACTGCATCTGCCGGTGGGGGGTAAGAGACCCAGTTATAATATGTAAATAATCTTGGCTGGCAGGAAGAGCAGAGCAAGATTTCACTGTGAGCTTTTCTAAGGCCTGTTTCATAAGTGTTTGGACACTAGAGGACGGAAGTGGACAGGAAGCGGCTGTCACTTGGGAACTAGAACAGTCCCATTCTTATCATTGAGCCAGCATTTAATACGTCTTGTCTCTCTGCAATCTTCAAATTGTCCTTTTTTATAATATTTTTAGTTGGCTCGGCTTTTCAGAGGGAATAAGATGCTGTTGTTTCTGTTGGGACGGCCTACTTCACACACCGCCCTAGCATGGACAGTGATAACCAAGTGGCTTCCCCACTTCTCCATTGCTCTGGCTGCCTCAGTCTTCTCCTCAGTCTCTAGACTCCTGCTCTGCACCCACAGGTCTCTCTGCTTGGAATGCCTTTCCCCCAGTTTCACATCCAGAAATCACAACCTTCACACCTTAGATTTGGTGACACCTCCTCCCAGAAGTACCTCCTGCCACCCTGGGCTGGAATGAGTCTGTGCCCTCTGTGAGGATTCCTGTTACAGGCTATCATCTCACTCCTGTGAGCTTGGATCCACTCACACACTTCCATGATACTGGACTATAATGTACTTTGGAGTGGGCACCATACATCACAATCTTTATATTCCCATTACCAAGCAGTTTCAGAAAGATCTTAGGGTTCAAAAATGTTTCAACAACAACAACAAAAAATATGGATGAAGCCTGCGGCAGGGTGGGGGTGGGGTGGGGCATGCTCAATTGTTAGGGTACTTGCCTGGTATGCATAAAGCCCTATGTTTGATCCGCATCACAGTATAAAGGAAGCATGTGTATATCTGTAATTCCACCACTTGAGAAGTAGAGGCAGGAGGGTCAGAAGTTCAAAGTCATCCTTGGCTACATAACAAATCCCAGGTCGGCCTGGACCAGAGACGCAGACACTTTTCTTCTATCGATGCTGTTGTATCAAAGGCTCCTTCCCATGCTTTTGATTTATGGGCCCCTCACACACGTTTGCCTCCCTCTGGGCCTGAAGAGACATTCAGAAAAGACCACTCAGGATTAAACATGACAACTTGAACAAATATTTCTACCTCCTTACAAAATTCTCTGGTTATAGAAGAGTGCTCCTGCTGTACCCCAAGGGAAAGAGAGAAAAAGTGGAGACAGAGATAATAGCAGTTGAGAATGTCAACACCCTTTCCAAAGATGGCCTGAGCCTGGGAATCCCAGATGCTCATGAAGCAAAAGTGGCACAAAGCTTCAGGAGGGACGTGGGGAGATGCTACCCCACCCCTGGGAGACACACGCAGGAGGAACAGACTCTGAAACACCAGCCAGAGCTAGATAAGATCGACATGAAAGATGAGGTCACCAGCCCCTTTCTTGGCTCTGGCCTGTGTGCCTTTACCTACTTACCCCACCCCACAGCACGCAATGAATGAAGCCAACCCTGCAGGAAAAACCAGTGAAAGAGAAAGATGCAAGAGACTTTGACGGTGACCATCGCCAGGGTAGGATGAAAGCTCCGGATACGGCAGACCCCCAGGGAGATCACCCCAGTAGCGTCAGTGTCCTCTGACATTAGGAACGACAGAGTATCCACAGATGAGGACCAAAAGGACACATTTCATAACCACACAGAACAAGAAAAAAAAACTTCTTGAAGCAAAAAACACAACTGAAAATTTTAAATGACTATGATGCCGCTGGGGAGATGGGCCAGTGGAAAGCTTGCTGAGCAAGCTCAAGAGCCTGAGGTCAATTCCCAGCCCAACATTAAGAGCTAGGCACTGTGGCATGTGCCCAAATCTCGGTCCCCAGAGCCTCTGGCTGGCCAGCCTAGCTGAGTTGGAGAGCTCCAAGTTCAGTGAGAGAAGCTGCCTCAAACACCAGAGTGGAGAGCGAGCGATAGAGGAAGCCACTTGGAGTCGCTCTCCTAATTCCACATGTGCATGCATGTACACCCACCCACATGTATATACATCCAACCACATATATGTACATATATGTATATATATGTATATATCTATGCCCAACCACATATATGTATATACACCCACATGTATATACACCTACACACATTATGTACACACACCCACATGTATATACACCTACCCACATTATGCACACACTCCCACAATTGCACACGCAATTATGATGAAACATCAGAAGATAAGATAATTCTCCCAGAAAGAGGGGAAATGGGGGTGGGAGATAAATATAAAAAGATCAGCCTAGAATCTCTGACACCTTTTAATAAGAAGGAGAGAGAGAGAGAGAGAGAGAGAGAGAGAGCAGAGAAAGTGGAAGAGGAAATACTTCCTCCAAAGCTTCCTAAGGCAAAGTACTTGAGATTCCATCTGAGCAGCCAGGAGGGTTCTCAACGCACCCTGCAAAATAGAAAGCAAATCCCCACCAAATATAACACCAGGAATGCGAGACCCCAGGAATGAATGGAACTGAGAAGTCCTAGAGAGACAGCCCACGATACAACAGCTAGGATCAACACTGGATCTAACACTGCTCAATGTTGACACTGAGGCTAGAAAGCCACACAGCAGTGTCCTCCAAAGGGGGAGAAAATCATGTCCAACGTAGAGTTCCTTGCTCAGTCAAATACAGTGAAGGGGAGTTAGGACGAGCTCGCATATGGGAACTGCTACACCAGCTGAGGACGGAAGATTCATGCCACACAGCAATGTTAGAATGTAAACAAATGTAAATTTCTACCCCCCACTCAGAGTCCTTTTTACATAAAAATCCTTTGGCATCCTTGGGAGGTACACCAAGAAAGAGAAAAACAGGGATCCCCAGGTATCTGCAAAGGGAGGTCACCACATTGCCAAGCTGTAAAGCTCTGTCCAGGCTGGAAGACAAGAAAATTGGACTTACTACATGCTACCTGTCTACTTGGTTTGGATTTCTTATCCGAGAGTCTGGAGAACGTGAGCAACTAAGAAAGTAGAGAAATAAAGATGGAGATGTTTATTAACTCCCAAGGGACGGCAAAGGACACAAGAAAAGAAATGCAACCACAGCACTGGTGTGGCCTTGACATGGCCTAAGAACATGAAAGCTGACTGACAATCCCATGGAGACTGTGAAGCTACAGTATTAGGGCCCGGAAGACACCAGATGAATGTGCTGTTAGAAAAAACAACAACAAAAAACAAAACAAAACAGGTTTTCCCTATGAGAAATCAGTAAATAACTTCTTTTTAAAAAAAAGATGTATTTATTTATTATGTATAGTGTTCTGCCTGCATGTTTGCCTGCACACCAGAAGAGGGCATCAGATCTCATTTTTAGATGGTTTGTGAGCAGCCATGTGGTTGCTGGGAACTGAACTCAGAACCTCTGGGAGAGCAGTCAGGGCTCTTAACCTCTGAGCCATCTCTCCAGCTCCAGTAAATAACTTCTAAATTTGCAAAATCAAAAAAAAATACTTAAAAGAATATTGTTTAAAAAATATATAGTTGAATCCTCCTGGAGAACAGGGTCTATAAGTTTTAAAAGCTATTGCCTGTGAATAGGACTATGGCCTGGAGGCTTCAAGAGTCTTCAGAAACCATGAGACCTTTTAAAGATTCCAATGCATTATATTGACAGTTATACAAATTTATTTAGTGTATGTATACAAGTGTGTGTGTGTGTGTGTGTGTGTGTGTGTGTGTGTGTGTTAATGTGGGTATGGATCATTCTGTGTGCATGCTTGTGTAGAGGCCAGAAGTCAGTCTCCAGTGTGGTTCCTCAGGAGCTGTCCATCTTATTGTTTGAGACAAGGTCTCTCACTGGGACCTGGGGCTTGATGGTTAGGCTAGGCTGTTAGCCAGCAAGCACCTGGGATCTGCCTGTGTCCACCTCCCTAGAGCTGGGATTGCAGACACACACCACCACACCCAGCTTTTTATGTGTGCTGGGGACTGAACTCAGCTCCCATGCTTACACAAGAGGCTCTTTACCAACTAAACCAACTTGTCAGCATCAAGAATTAAATTTAAAAGTGGCTCAGTTGTGTTCTATCAGCCACATGTTGGTACCTGGAGTCACTAAGTTAAGCCTCAAACTAGCTATATAATAACTAAGGCACTGCCTAATTAGTTAATGCAGAGTTCAGTTCGTTGAGCAGGTTTGGACATCTTTGGACAGTATTACAGGAAGCTGGAACTAGAACCTAATTAAAGAGGTCAGATCCCATGCAGGACTGTTGCCATCAGTGAAGGAAGAACTCTGCACAGAACTGGGCTCAGTTCCAAATACAGACCAGACAAGTGAGGGTTTGCAGCCAAACTGCATGGTGAAGATTGGAAGATGGAAAAGTACTACGAGGAAACATCAGAGTGAGGGAAGAAAGATGATGGTTCCAATGGAACCGACCTGGCAGAAATCTCGCTGCAGGCCGGCCAAGGTGACTGCCATCACCTGGGGATGGAGGAAGATGAGAAGACTGATCCAATATCGAGGTTGAATAGATATTGGGGGAGGGCAGGGATCTTGCCAAGTGGATTAGCAGGATCTTGCTAAAGCTGGATTTTGCAAAGAAGCGTGCACAAATGGGCCCTGCAGAAGGCCCAGGAGCCTGCTGAGCCTAACAGGAGCCTCTTTGTCAGGAACCTTGGAAAATGCACATTCCTGGGTCCCACCCTTGACTAATATAATTCAGCAGGCCTGCTAGGGTCTGAGAATCTGTCCTCCACTTTCCAAAAGACCAGGTGTGGTGTGATGTGGGCTTTGTGGGGTGTGTGTGTGTGTGTGTGTGTGTGTGTAGGGAGGGCGTCAGAGATACTGGTTCCCTGCACATGGCTCTTTCTGAGCATGTGTCAGTGTTTTGAGTCCTTCTCCTCCCTTCTCTTTCATCCTCTTTCATCCTGACTTAACCCATAAGTCCCTCTGGATTACAGAACAATAGCCAGAAATTAAGTCCCTGTGTCTGTCTCTGGCTTTAAACTGCCGCAGTCTTTTTCTTCTTCCAGCCCTCGGGCGCCCTCTCCTGCCAGAAGTCTGTTAAAACCTTCAGGATCCAAAATCAGCCTATAAAAAACAACCATTTTCAATACACTAATAATGGACTTGCTTAAAAAAAAATCAGGAAAAACAAAATACATGTTCACAATAGTTCCAAAACATTAAACACCTAAGAACAAACCTATACAACAAGATGTGGACTTCAAAACACTGAAGAAATCATTGAAGGAGACCCTTAGAAATAGACTGGCAGAATTAATATTGTGAAATGGCTATTACCAAAAGAAATCTACTGGTTCAACGCAATCTCCATCAAAATCCTGATGACATTCTCACAGAACTAGAAAAAAACCCCTAAAACCCAAATTCATACAGAACCACAAAAGATTCCAGGCGAGCCAAAGCAAACCCAGGCAGAAAGAACAAAGCAGGAGGCACCATAACACCTGATCTCAAATCACATCACAGTCACAGCAACAGAGCCAGCACAAACGCAGAGGTGGCCCAGTGGGCTCATGTACAAACCCACGCAGCCACAACCGCCTGATTTTTAACAAAGGTACAAAAAGCATACACTGGGGACAGCTCTTCAACAAACGGTGCTGGGGAAACTGGGTAGCTCACACAGAAGAATAAAATTAAATAGATTTCTCCTTCACCGTGTTCAAAACGTAATGATGGATGAGAGACCTGAGACTACAAGAATGTTCAAGAAAAGCATAAACAAAACACTTCGTGATATAGGCACAAGCAAGAACCTTCTAAAAATAACCCTAATAGCTCAAGAAATAATTCCAAGATTGACATGTGAGGTTGCATGAAATTTCAAAGCTTCTGTATAGCAAAGGAAATAATCAGAAGAATGAAGAGAGCCTACAGAATGGGAGAGAATCTTCTGGGCAGGGGCTTAACATCTAGGATGTATAAAGAACTACAAAAAAATAAACATGCAAAAAAACAAGTCATCTAGTCAATAAATGGGATGGTGAACTGAATGGACAATTCTCAAAAGAAGAAATACAAATGACGAGTCAATACTTTAAAAATTCCTCAGTATCCTTAGGTGTGAGGAAAATACAAATTAAAACAGCTTTGAGGGTCCATCTCACTCCAATCAGAATGGCTATAGTAAAGAAAACAAATACCACAAATGCTGGTTGAGGTTGTGGGGGAAAGTGGGAATGTAAATTAGTGTAGCCACTGTGGAAATTAGTATGGGGGTTCCTCAAAAAGTAACAGGGTAGTAGTTCCTGCTTCTGGGTATTTATCCAAGTACTCTAAGTCAGCATACCAGGGAGACACTTGCATACCCATGTCCATTGCTGTGCTATTCACAATATCCTGAGCCAGCCTAGATGTCTGTCAGTGATGAACGGGTAAAGACACAGTGGAATTTTGTTAACCCAAAAAGAAAATGAAATTATGGCATCTGCAGAAAATAGATGGAACTGAAGAGCATTATGTTAAATAAAATAAACCATCAGAGAGGCAACAGGTTTTCAAAACCTTATATGTGGAATAGAGAGTTAAAGAGAGAGGGGAGGGGAGAGAGAGAAGTGTGTGTGTGTGTGTGTGTGTGTGTGTGTGTGTGTGTGTGTGTGTGTGACATGAAGGTAGAAAGGGGTTGTGAGAAGAGACAAGGAGGTCTAAAGGGAAGGAGAGGTTGAAAGGAGAAGGTAATGGAATATGTGTTATGAAAATGGAAGGGGCATTTGGGGGAATGAAAGGGTCAGCAAGTGCGGAAGGGGCAGAGGAGGAAGTGGAATAAAAATAAACTATAATGACATGCATAAAATGACGTATAAAAATGACCCAATGAAACCCATTTCTTTGTATGCTCCCCCCCCAAAAAAAATTCTTAAATCTCCAGCGTCCTTAGCCCAGAAACGGCCCCCACTTCTCTCCCTGTTAGGTCATTTCTCAGGGTTGCTGCCAGGCTCTCAAACTTCATGGACCTTCCTGTCAGACATAAAATGGAAAATTAAATATGGGAAAGACTTGCTTTCCAGATAAAGCACATTAAGGTTGGGAAGGCAAGGGACACAGCAGAAACAGGATTGAAAGATCCACGCGGTGGTCAGGGCGAAGGAGGCAACACGGAAGAATTTCCCTCCCTCCTTTCTTCACCCTCTGCAGGATTTATGGGTGTCTGGGGAAGCCGCATTCATCTGTTTTCCAAAAAGAGGAGGAAGAAAACGAGTTAAGCCAAGAAGCTCCCTAGACTTGGAAGCAGAAGCGGAGGTTCAATGTCCACACTTGTTTTCCTCGACACTTAGAAGTGGGCTTCTTTGCCAGCGCCATGTACCATGTCGGCTGGAATCAGACCCATAAATCATTACCATGGGTTCTGACTTCATGCTCCACAGGATCTTTCTCTCAGCTTAGAAGATGCTCAGCATGGGGCTCAGAAATAGTCGCATGAAAGCTTAACTGTTAGTGCCTCTTGCTTCTGAAGGTCCCTTAAAGGGCACACACACATACGCACATACACAATACACACATATACACAATGCACACAAATACACGCTGATACACATACACACAAAAACACATGTTCCTAATATAAACAATACACAAACACTCATACAATCATACACATAGGCACATACACAAACACAAGGCTCACATACAAACTCACACACTATCATATCTCCTCACACCCCTTCACTCCTCAGCTTGGCATTCATCCGTTAGTGCCTTCAGAATTCCCCTTACAGATGCTCAGTGACTTCTATGGACTATGGCCACTGGGATCTTGTCTTGCCCCACTCTGCCTGAACTCTGTGACTCCTTGAGATTTGTCACCGTTGCCATCTGTATTCCCTCAAGTCCTCCTGCTCCTGGCTCTCCCTTTTTTCCTTCACTGGCTCTCTTCTTCTCATGACTTTAAATGCTCATATAATAAACCCTTCAGCCTTCTCTCTCTTCCTGTTTGTCTTGGGTATGCCTGTAGTTTAAACTTCAGCCTGTTAATTCTCCCAAATTCATATCTGTAGACTGAACCTTTGCTAAACTCAAAATATCTACCAGATACCTTGCATCTGATTCATGTCACACATCAGTACACCAAAGACAAGCCTAAGCAGGGTGCTAACACTAGAGATGAGTGCTGGCGAGGTGGGTTGGGCATTGGCTCTTGGCCCTCCCAGAAATTCAGCTATTGATATGGAGGAGATCTAGGAATGAAAGGAGATTTGGCTGAGAAGAGAAGTGGCCAGTTCTGGGTACAGTTTGTCTGGTCCCAGGAAAGGTGAGGCAAGCTTTCTCGTGGGACTTTGAAGGGTAGTGTATGAAGGACAAGACTGACTAAGTGGAAAAGAAGCTCCTGGGGAGAAGATGGGGTCTTCTGAACTTTATCTTAAGAACCACAAGGAACCACTGGATCCTTCTACACCAAGAAACACACTGATGGGTCAGTGTGAACTGGATGGAACATCAGGGAATTGATGATGCTTATGTCACAAGCTGATAGGTCCACAGGATTCCTTTGTATTCTTAGACTTCATAAGTTATATTTTTATGTATTTGAGGGCACATACTAAGTATTTTGCAATCATCTTTTAAATAAGAGAGGTGGTCTGAATTTGGAGAGGATGACATATCAGAGTGTAGAATAGTTTGCATAAGCAGAAAGAGTGGTAGTCTGAGTTAGAGCAATCCCCATGAAGCAGGATTAGAAGGTGGTTCTAGAGATACTTGGGAGGCAGAGTTGGCAGAAAGAAATGTGGGGCTATGAAGAGGAGGGTATAAAAAGGACTGGTGGAGATCTAGATAATTAACTGTATGGATGGTAGGGCCATCCATCAAAACAGACATCACTAGGAACCAGAGAACTACAAGGTGATGGAGATCAGGCTTCTGTCCTTAAAACATTAGACATAAGTTGGCCATGCAGACAACATCACTCCACAGGCCAGGACATAAAACCAAATGACCACACATGCTCATGCCAATTCCCTGTTGGGCTGCTCCTGGCAGGCAGAAAGTGGATAGCTCCAACTACTTGTACTCTCTTGGTGTGGAATAATCCCTCTGTGCACTGTGAATATGTATAGCTCCCATTGGTTAATAAAAAGCTGACAGGCTGGTAGCCAGGCAGGAAGTTTAGGTGGGACAGCCAGACACAGAGGACTCTGGGAGGAGGAAGAACAGAGTCAGGAGAGACACCAGCCAGCCACCCAGCAAGCAGAATGTGTAGAAAATGAAGTAATAAGCCATGAGCCATGTGGCAAAGCATAACTAGAAATATGGTTAATTTAAGGGTAAGATTTAGCTAGCAACAAGCCTGAGCTATTGGCAGAGGAGCATTTACAAGTAATCTTAAGCCACTGAGTGGTTATTTGGGAACTGGTGGGTGGGAGAGAAATATCGGCCTATACTCTCCTGAGTGCGAGCAAAAGCAGGAGTCACCACAGCACAAAGGGACAAACAAGGTCCTGAGCCCTTGTCCTCAGAATATCACACAAGGTGAAAGAAGTCAAACACAGAAAGGACCTGTCTGGTGGCCCTGCTGCCGCTGCTGGGGAAGGTCCAGAAAAGACAAGACCACAAAGGTGGAAAGAGGGGCCATGGTCACCCAGGCCAAGCTGGGGACTGTCAATTACAGTGAGTAGCAGAAGAAGTTCTGTCAGGTAACAGTAATGTTCTAAAGTTGGGTTGTTGCAATGATAGTCATTCTTTCTTTAGTTTTGTTTTGTTTTGTTTTGTTTTGTTTTGTTTTGTTTTGTTTTTCGAGACAGGGTTTCTCTGTATAGTCCTGGCTGTCCTAGATCTCGCTCTGTAGACCAGGCTGACCTCAAACTCACAGAGATCCTCCTGCCTCTGCCTCTCGAGTACTGGGATTAAAGGCATGTGCCACCATGCCTCACAAAATGATAGTTTCTTAACTCAACAGATTATTAAAAATTATCCAATCATATACGTAAAATGAGGTAGTTTTCTGATAAATATTGTACTTCAACAGTAGAACTGTTAAAAATTAGTTTGGGCTGTCAGGATGGCTCAGTGAGTGAAAGTATTTGCTGCCAAGCTTGACAACCTGAGTTCAATTCCCAAGACTCATGGTAGAGAACTGATTCCCACAAGTTGTCCTCTGACCTTCACATGTGCACTGTGGCATGCACACACCCACATACGCACACACCCACACACAATAAATAAATATGTAAAAAATTAAAAACAGGTCAGTTTCAGCATGTTGGATTTGAGGTGTTGGTGAGGAATTCTAAAACAGATGCTGTGTGAATAGGGGCTATGCTCCCTACAGTTGAGAAAGTACACAAGAGAAAAATGACCAGTAAGCAAAGCTGTAAGAATGGAGGGAGCTGAACAGAGAAGGAAAGAAAGAACAGAGTCAAGACTGAGTCTGACTTTTAAGAAATTGGAGAAGAAAGTCTATAGAGCAAGGTAGGGGTCAGAGAGACAGGAAGATAAACCAGCAGAAAAACTGACCCAGGCCAAAGGAAGGGGAAGGGAGAAAGGAGGAGAGAAAGAGATAGGAAGGGTCACCAAGAGTCAGGCAACAGAACAAGGTGTGGCAGCAGAATCTGGTAGGCCCTGAGGATCCTGATGGAGAGATTGGACATAGCTCCAGGAGGCTGCATACCCCAGGAACACGGCCACACAGGGATGGCATGGTGGGCAGAGTGAAACTCCAGAGGGCAGGGAAGGGATGGATGAGCCTGAAGAACAATGAGGAATTACAAAGGGACAGGGTACCAGCAGCATCCTGGGGTGGAGATGAAGAGGCACTGAGTTCACATCTATGTAACTGGAAAGAAATGGCCAGAACTATGCATTCCAGGGGTGACTACTTAAGACCCTCAAAGGTCTGGCCATCGCTTTCCTTTCCAGTCATGCTTCTCACCTTGGAACCACCATGCGAAATGTAATGGTCCAACATATGGTGCTGTCTGCAGTTCTCCAAACATGCCATTCTCTTTCACACTTCTCTCTGTTTGCTCCCACAGCTTCCTTTACATAGAGTGTTCCCAAAACAAGCCTCCCCTCTACCCCACATGTTTCTGGGCACCAACTCAGTGTTCATATTCACCCTTCTTCCTTTGCATACACACAATTCAATGTGGATCAAGGATGAGTTCTTCCCAAGCTTTTCCTGCTTGCCAACCCCACACATGGATGATCTGCTTCCTTCTTGACAGCCCATTGCACTGTAGAATTCCCACAGTGCATATATATGATTGACTTCTGCACTGGCTTCTTGTATGGCCTGGTCTTTTCATTCATAGTGCTTGACTCATGGTATCTTAGTCAGGGTTTCTATTGCTGTGAAGAGACAACATGACCATGGCAACTCATAAAGGAAAGCATTTAATCAGGGGTGGCTTACAGTTCACAGATTGAGTCCATTATTGCCATGGTGGGAAGCATGGCAGCATGCAGGCAGACATGGTGCTGGAGCGGTAACTAAGAGTTCCACATCTGAATCAGCAGGCAGCAGGAAGAAAGAATGAGCCACTAGTCATGGCTGGAGCTTCTGAAACTCCAAAGGCCACTCAGAGTGGCACACTTCCTCCAACAAAGCCACACCTACCCCAATAAGGCCACACCTCCTAATAACGCTACTCTCTATGGACCTACTGGGGGCAATTTTCATTCAAACCACCATATTCCACTCTGTGGCCCCCATAGGCTTGTAGCCATATCATAATGCAAAATGCATTCAGTCCAACTTCAAAAGTCCTCATAGTCTATCACAGTCTCAACAGTGTTTAAAAATTCACAGTTCAAGGTCTTTGGTACTCATGGCAATCTCTTACCTGTAACTCTCTGTAAAATCAAAATGAAAAAAGCAAATCACATACTTCCAACATACAATGGCACAGGATATACATTACCATTCCAAAAAGGAGGAAAGCGAGCATAGTGAGGAAATTCTAGACCAAAGCAAGACCCAAAACCAGCTAGAAAACTCCAAACTTTGCATCTCCATGTCTGATGTCAAAGTACTCTTCAGATCTCCAACTCCTTTCAGCTTTGTTGACTGCAAAACACTTCTTTTTAGTAGACTGGTTCCACTCCCTGCTAGCAGCTTTCCTCAGCAGGTATCCTATGGCTCTAGCATCTCCAACATCTTGGGGGCTCCAAGGCCATCCAGGCTCCACTGTCACAGCTGCACAAAGTGGCCTCTCTAGGCCTCCATGCAGGGACAGCCCTGACACACTCCTGGCCTCGGCAGCTTTCCTTGGTCACAGAGGGAGATTCCATAGCCCCTTCCCATATCCTTGACTCTAAAGCCAGAACCATGTGACTGAAGCTGTCAAGTTCTGCTGCTTGGTGGAGCTGAAACATGACCCCCTCATTCAAATATATTTTCATTGTATATCTACATAAGATAATAGCCACACAACACAGTCATGCTAGGTTGTTTGGAAATGTTCTCTGCCAAAGCTGTTAATACATAACATTTCAATTTAGCCTCAGGTAGATGTTTTTAGACAAGGGCAGAAAGCAGTCACATTCTTCACCAAAATATCACAAGAACTATCTCTAAGCCACATATTAAAATTCTTCTCCTCTGAAATCTCTTGAGATAGGTTCAAATCACCCTCAGCACCACTGTCTTCCATGCTTCTACGAGTATGGCCTATTATGCCACACTTAAAGCATTCCACTGCTTTCCTAACCCAAAGTCCCAAAATCCACATTCCTCCAAACAAACACATGGTCTGGCATATCACAGCAATACCCAAGTCCCTCATACCAACTTCTGTCTTAGTTAGGGTTTTTATTGCTGTGAAGAGACAGCATGACCATGGCAACTCTTATAAAGGAAAGCATTTCATTGTGGCTGGCTTACAGTTCACAGATTGAGTCCATTATCACCATGGTGGGACATGGCAGCATGCAGGCAGACATGGTGCTGGAGAGGTAATTGAGAGTTCTACATCTGGATCTGCAGGCAGCAGGAAGAAAGAGTGAGTCACTAGGCCTGCCTTGAACTTTTGAAACCTCAAAGCCTACCCCACAGTGACACACTTCCTCTAACAAAGCCACACCTACCCCAGTAAGGCCACACCTCCTAATAATGCCACTCTCTATGGGCCTATGGGGGCCATTTCCATTCAAACCACCACACATGGTAAACGCCTTAATAAATGTCAGCCTCCATGGGCAAAGTGCCCACTTCCTCTTTTCCTATTGAGGTCCTGTCTGTGGCCACACTGTTGGGCTCTAGTATGGCAAAGGCAGCTGAGATGTCCTTAGAAGCCATGGCCCATAATGTTTTTTGCCCACATCTAAGGCATAATTTCTCAGTGTTTCCAAAACTCCGTCTTAGTGACTTTTCCTGCTGCTGAGATAAAACACCCTGACAGAAGCAACTTAAGGCAGGGTTTATTCAACTCACAGCTCCAGGGTACAGTCCGTCATGGTGGGCAAGCACTGGTAGCAGGAGCTTGAGGCAGCTATATAGTCAGGAAGCAGAGAACAATGATATCTATCTATCTGTCTGTCTGTCTGTCTCTCTATATCTATCTATCATCTGTCTATCTCTATAAATCATGTATCAAATACCAGATTGCACACCCCCTAGGAGTTCCCTGACCACCGCACTCTCCCTCACTCTGGGAACTCTGTGACTCCCAATGTCTCAAGGTTGTAACAGGCTTTCTTGGACAGCCAGCCCCCAAATCATGACACAGAGACTTATTATTAGTTATGAATGCTCGGCCTTACCTTATGCTTGTCCCACAAGCTCTTATAACTTAATTTAACCTGTTTCTCTTCATCTACGTTTTGCCTCAGGGCTTTTTACCTTTCTTTCATTCTGTATGTCCTACTTTGTGTCTGGCTGGTTGGTGGCTGCCTGGCTGGCTGGTCCTGGGTATCTCCCTCTCTCTCATTCTCTTTTCTCATTGAGCCTACATTCCTCTTCCTCCTACATATTCTCTCTGTCTGCCAGCCCTGCCTATCCCTCTACTGCCTAGCTATTGGCTGCTCAGCTTTTTATTAGACCAATCAGGTGTCTTAGGCAGGCAAGGTAAAACAGCAACACATACAATTACATAATTAAACAAATGCAGCATAAGCAAATGTAACACATCTTTGCCTGGTTAAACAAATGCAACATAAACAAATCAACACACCTTACATAGTTAAATATTCCACAACATAAACAAATGTAACACATCTTTACATGGTTACAGTAATATTCCACAACACAAGTTCTAATATCTGGGCACCTTGGTAGGACCTCCAGAAATGTTGTGGGGTATCCACCAAAGAATACTGCTCAAACATAAGTTTAAGCCAACAGAAAGTCTTTATTAGTCATCCAGTGACTACACTGGGTGTTTGGGATCCCAGTGTAGCACTGAGCTTTTCTCAGGGTGAGCCTTTAAGCACAAAAACTGTATCTTGGGTTGACATACTTCAGTTAACAAGAACAGTTCATCAGAAGCAGAACTACAGAAGCCAAAAGGCAGGATTAGCACATTTAGGGATTTTCCCAGAACTATGGACTTTGATGGATTAGGTCTTTGTTTTCATTTTGGCAGGTGGCACTGTCTACATGCTGAGTTTTATGGCCTGAATGGTACCTCCATCATGGAGTCTGTTATGCAAGGGTCTGGGGACCTGTTACAATGCTGAGACTTTAAACTTTTCCAAAGACTGCAAGACATGTAACATTATTGCCCTGACTGTGAGTGGAAGCCAGCCTTGTTATTTTTAAACAACACTGACTGAATTTCTGCATCAGTACAAATAGGGAAATCGCATGTGGAAGTTCTTTGACACTGAGGACTTGTGAAACAGCTTAGTTGGTGAAGTGCTTGACTTGCAAGCAAACCCAAGTTTGAGCCCCAGAATCCACATAAAAATCTTGGTGTGGTTGCCTGTGCTTGAAATCCCAGTGCTAGGAAGGCAGAATCAGGAGGATCCCAGGGGCTCTCTGGTCAGACAACCTGGCCAAACTGGTGAGCTCCAGGCTCGGAGCAAGATCCTGTCTCAAAAAGCAAAGTGGACAGCTCCTGAGGAAGGATCTCCAGCCTCTATGTGCATCTGCACCCAGGCTCTTGTATACACACACACACACACACACACACACACACACACACACACACACACACACTTTTTTGGCACCAGATGTTGTGGCATACAACTGTAGCCCCAGCACTTAGGAAGCTGAGGCAGAAGGATCACTAATTCAAGGTCAGCCTGGGTTGCACAGCAAGACCTTGTCTCAAAGTACCAGATAACACACACAAACACACAGAATAAAAAAAACTTTCTTTGATAATTTTTAGGGGGGGTGTAAAGAGGTTCTGTGACTCAAGTGTTTGAGAACAGCTCAGGGCAGATGTGTCTCTGTTGACACATACTTTTCTATTTAATGTATCTTATATGACAATTCTTTAAGTCATAGAAACCAGAGCGGCGGGTGTTTTCCTGTTTTCACGGTAGCTACTAAGTTCTCTGATGATCCGATTGTGGTTTGAGGTTTTAACGTGTCTTCTAAACAACCGTGTTGGACTTTCACTGATCAGCCAGCCCTGCTGCAAACCTGGACTTTGGCCTCCCTCGGCCTGCCACACTCACGCCTTTGTTTGTGTTTTACATATTAAACTACGCCCTCTCCCTTGTCCCCTCTTGCTCTCTCTCACCTCCATCTCTTCTCTCCCTTTCTCTTTATCTTTTTTCTTTTCCTCCTTGTTTTTCTGGTTTTTTCAAAAGCCCCGCCTTCCTTTTGTATCAGCATAATGATACATTAAAGCAACTCTTTCTTGTTCCCTGTAATTTCACTTTTAAAATATTTTTTAAATATATTATCTTATTTTCTACCTCCAAGTCAATGATTTCACTGTTAATCATATAAGGCTAAGAAATCGGCCTTATTTTCTCCTGTAGGGAAGAAAAAGGAGGCCTGTCTGTCATGAGTCTTGGTAGCATAAGGCTTCTTTTTCTGAAGGCGCTCAGATGCCTGGCAGTCCTGACAGCTGAATGCCGCTCCCACTTACATTTCAGCCTTTCTATTTTTGTCTGCTGCGCCCTTGGCTCCAGCTCTCTGCTGTTCTCAAACCATTATTGTCTTCTGGAAGCAACCCTCACAGCTGTGGCTTTTGTTGACAAATTGTTTCATCTCCTCTGGGCCTTAAATTATTTTCTCTGAAGTGAAAAGTCACTAGATATTTCCAGAGACTGTTTTAGGGTCATAATTTGGTTTCTCCAAACTCTGAGTGGTTCCAGTCTCTCCCACCCTCAACCCCCACCTCTCCTACACTCTAGACCTATTGTAACTTTTGGAGTTCAGGACTTCCTTGGTACTGGGGTGACTTTCATAATTTGGATGACTGGTTTTATGTTGAAAAACTTAACAATGACAAGTCTTAAATTCTTTAATAAAATCTTGCTACAGATATACAAAGGTGGTTATTTCTATCTCGTCATGACAATCCATTCTTATTTGCTGGGGTGTCTCCCCTCTTGGTCCTTCTTTTGGATCATTTTTACCTGGGACCTGGATGTTCTATGCTAGTTTTGCTTCAAGCACACTGGGCCCCTCAGGACCTTATGGTAACACTCCTGAAATCCCAGCTGTTTAGGCAGCTGAGGCAGGAGGATCACAAGTCTGAGGCTACAGAGCAAGTTCAAGGCCAACCTGGGCAACTTACTAAAACCCAGTCTCAGAGTAGAGGTTAAAAAGAAGGCTGAGCCAGGCGGTGGTGGCACAGACCTTTAAACCCAGCACTCGGGTAGTCTAGATCTTCTGATCTGGCCTCCTTTTCCCAGCATCTTCTTGTGGTCCCTGCTCCTCCAGAGCATTTACATAACCCAGTTTAACAACCTGCTGCCTTTCTCCCTGATTTGGCACCCACTGTCCCTTCTTTATTCTCTGTTAAAGTAATAAGGGTATGTTCCATTGCACTTGCCTGAGAGTCTTGAACTGAGCCTGGGTTTCCCGCCATCTGGGTCTGGCTGGGTTGCAACTTCTCTTTGATGTTGTAAGGCTTTTTCATTGAACTTGAGTGTGGCACTTACATGGTTTGTTTGCTTTATTTTTTTTCTCCTAAGACAAGCACATTTTTTTTCTTGAGCTTATTTTGCTGTTTTGTGCTGTTATTTTTAATTGCTTCCGTTGGGGGGTGGGGCTGAGGGTGAGATTTGGCTTGAGTTTGCCTCTGTTTGGTATTACTCACATCCCCCCCTCCAAATTCCCACATTCTTAGGAGCTCTTAGGTGCATGCTCATGCTCTCTCTCTTGCTCTCTCTCCTCTCTCTCTTTTCCTCTCTCCCTTCTCCTCTCTCCCTTTCTCTCTGACAAACCACTCTCGCAAGGCCACTGATGCCATGTGCAGAAGACGTCAGTAGGAGATGCTCAGGAACTCAGCCCTGCACAGTCATGAGCCTGGCCATCTGGAAGTTGCCTCTTACTCAATGAAATGGAGTAAACATTGTCCATTATGAAATCCACCACACAGGCTGCCAGGGACGAATGGGATCCCACTCAAAGCCAATCGCTGCTCTGACAGGGAAGTTGGCTAGTGCTGCCTGAGACTACTCCAGCCTCCCCCGTCCCTGATGTCACAATTCAGAGGCTGCTGCCTGCCTGGGAAGTTGTAGAAAGCTCTGCAGGTTTTCTCTGTGTGTCTACAGGGCTTCTTGAGCCAGGTCCCTGTCTGATGGCGTTTATGAAAAAATACCTCCTCCCCATTCTGGTGCTGTTCTTGGGCTACTACTATTCTACAAAAGAAGAGTTCAGACCAGGTGAGTACCAATGTGTCTCTTTTGGAGGAACAGGCTTAAAACACAGGAGTTCCGGAATGTTCCTAAAGACCTAGCTATGTTCTTGGTCCCTACGTCACTGAGAAAGAGGGAACCCTACTGTGGATCTGTAAGTCTGTATCCTCCAGCTACAAGTATTGGGAAGGAAGGGGCAGAGAGGGGCAAGCCACATAGCCAAGTAGGCCAGACTTCACTTGGCACCCAGGCTGGAAAGCAGTTTCAGATCCACAGAAGTGAAGGAATACCCAGATCTGCAGCTCAACCAGATAGCTTCATGGAGATACAGTGCTCCATGGAGATACTGATAGCTGAGAGGCAGAAAGAAAGAAAGAAAGAAAGAAAGAAAGAAAGAAAGAAAGAAAGAAAGAAAGAAAGAAAGAAAGAAAGAAAGAAAAAGGGCTATGAAGTTGATGACTAAGTAGAACAGTTGAAATCTCTCTGAACACATTTTGTGATGCTTTTTGAAATTCCCTTTCAATATAGCAAAATGAGATCATGTCAAAAGTGTCGAACTCTGGCAGTTTAGCCAAACTCTGATCTTTCGGGCCTTGTCTCTACATTCTCGCACATGGAGGATTTTAAGAATAATGGCAGGAAGGCTCGGCTCTGGACATCCAGGCCAAAGCCATCTTAAGAGCTGGTCTATGAACAACCCCGAGTGTTGCTTCAGTGATTTACAACATGAGGCAAACTGATCTGGTCAGTGAAACAAGGCTTTGGGGTACTCACAGCCTTTGTGGTCCCCAGAAATGCTCCAAGGGAAGAAAGTGATTGTCACGGGGGCCAGCAAAGGGATCGGGAGAGAAATGGCATATCATCTGTCAGCGATGGGAGCCCATGTGGTATTGACTGCGAGGTCTGAGGAAGGTCTCCAGAAGGTGAGCATTCTGTCCCACAAATAACTGTGCCTTCCTGTGCCCAGCTTATGGCCTCACACATATACACAAAGGCTTGCCCCCCTCCCCTATGGCCTGCATGCCCATATACAGGTACAAATATTCCCAGGAGTATAAAACTGCTGCTTTTAAGCATGCATACACACATACACTCTCTCTCTCTCTCTCTCTCTCTCTCTCTCTCTCTCTC
>CABHPH010123162.1:4027-24345 GCA_902168325.1 Peromyscus nudipes
GATAGATAGATAGATAGATAGATAGATAGATAGATAGATAGATAGATAGATAGATGTTTAAGAGAAAGAATGCAGAGTTTAGCTGAGGATTTGGCTTCAGGGTAAGATTGCTGCCAACCTAGTCAGTGAGTTTGCATGAAGGGAAGGGGAAGCACTGTGAGGAGATGTTCATTTCCCTAGTGGAACTGGTCTGTTGTGGACTCTGGTTCCACAGCTGCCTGTGTTGCTGTGTTGTTTCATTTGTTGATATGGGGTCTCCCTATGAAGTCCAGGCTGGCCTTGAACTTCAGACCCTGCTGCCTTGGCCTCCTGAGGGCCAGGATTGCAGATGTACACCACCACAGCAGTCCTACTTACAGATTTGAGAGCTGAAGTATGAAGATGGTGGCACCCACCTGTAATCTCAGCACTTGGGAGGCTGAGGCCAAGGGCTTGCTGCAAAGTCAAGGCCAGCCTACACTGTCTAATGAGTTCAAGGCCAGCCAGGGGTCACATCCTGAGACCCTATCTCAGACAGGAAAGACAAGACAATAGAGTGTGACTGCAGGTTATCAGAACTGGGGTGTGTGTGTCAGGGGTTAATGGGGATAGCTTTCAGTTAGGGCAGATGAGACGGATCTGGAGATGGGGGGTAGTGATGCCTGTACAACAGTCTGAATGTGCTTGATGCGGGGGAACTGTTAGTAATGGCTAAAATGGTCATTTTATCTATGTTTCATCACTTTTTTTTTAATGTCTGAGAAGCCAGGTGTGATGACATATGCCTGTAATCCTAGCACTCAGGAGGCCAAGGCAGGGGGATCTGAAGTTTGAGGCCAGCCTGGGCTTAATAGGGGGCCCCATATCAGCAAACAACACAAGATAGCAACCCAGGCAGCTGTGGAACCAGAGCCCATAACAGACCAGTGGGAGGCCAGCCAGGCTGCATAGTGAGACCTCGTCTCACGAAAGTAACCTCCCTCCTCTGTTTGCCTTAAAGTTGGTGCCAGAACAGTGACGTTAAAAGCTATCTGAACGGTGAAAGAGGAGCAATAAGGTGAGTTGGAGCTTCTTGGGTATTTGGTGTGGGGTGGGTGGCAAGAAGCCACATGGGGTGTGAGTGCCGTGTTTCCTCTGTGGCATGGCCCTCCGTATCCAGGACTGCACAAGACAGAGCATCTTGTCTCAACATGTCAGTCTCCTGCAGGGGGTGGGATGAGAGCATAAATACGCCGCATCCTTGGCAGGGAAGAGAAACAGAGGGAGCTGTGTTGGGGGATGTTTTAGAAATGTAGCTCTTCATCCTGGGTTTTGTTAGCTCTTTTTCTTTATCCAAATATCAGGAATGGTATGAGGTTTCATGAGCTGAGTATCTCTCCAGAGATATCAACAGACCAAAGAAACAGTTCTAGCCAATAAGTTTAGGAATTACTTGTCACTTGTAAGAACATGGGTAAGGAGCTACTCACTGAAAGATCAGGGGTGACCAAAGTGCTCCACTCCACCATAGGCGACTGCTGACAACCCTGCCCCCAAGACCAAAGGCTGCTTAGAGCCAGGGAGTGGTGGCTGGATCTCAGATGGGGCCTCTGATCACCTCCCCTCTCTTTCCTGAGGGAATGTTCGCAGCCCCATCAATGTGCAGACCAGCTGTGTGTATGCTTCTTACATCTCAGTGTGGGGCCACCTAGATCTCTCCTGCTGTATGTCAGCTGGGAAGAAGTCGCCTCACTCCCATAGCACCCCTAGTGACTATCCAGTTGTGGCCAGTTCTTTTTTTTTCAAGACTAGGTTTCTCTGTGTAACAACTCTGGCTGTCCTGGAACTCACTTTGTAGACCAGGCTGGCCTTGAACTCACAGAGATCTTTCTATATCCCTGTATGCCAGAAGAGGGCACCAGATCCCGTTATAGATGGTTGTGAGCCACCATGTGGTTGCTGGGAATTGAACACAGGTCCTCTGGAAGAGCAGTCAGTGCTCTTAACCTCTGAGCCATCTCTCCAGCCCCCTTGTGGCCAGTTCTTTCCCATTCATTTAATCTGCCTCTGTGCTTTAGTTGAACTCTTGTTGTGTGAAACATCCCTCTGGGTCATACAAGTGTCTCACCGCTCAAGCCTGCTGCTTCTCCAGTCCACACCACCATGATCATCAGAAGACTAGATGAGATTGCCTGTTTGCTCAGACACCGGAAATGAGAATGCCTACTCTGAGGAATCTGAACCTTGTGTGATTCCAGTTTTCACATTTGTAAATGGTTGCCTGTCACCACCTCCACCCTTAGCCTGCAGCATTCCTGTGGGACATGGGACTGCTGCTGCTTTTTTGTTTTTCTTTGGTTTTGTTGAGACAGGGTTTCTCTGTGTAGCCCTGGCTGTCCTGGAACTCACTCTGTAGACCAGGCTGCCCTCAAATTCAGAGAGAGCCGCCTGCCTCTGCCTCCCGAGTTCTGGGCTTAAAGGCGTGCACCACCACCACCACCACCACCACCACCACTGGGCTGACACAGTGCTTCTTAACTTGAACTACACATCAGAGTAATTGGCAAACTTTCAAAATATAGAAGCCACTCCTGGCAGATGTGGTGTTCTGATATGGGAGTTCTGGTATGTGTGCTCCCCTTAAAATTGCAGTTGATGATGGTGTGACTAGCAAGTGCTGTCTGAAGTACCCCATGGGGGGAATCCACACTGTCTTTGCAGTAGGTGAGAGTAGATAACCATACGGCATTCCTGAGCTGAGTTGCCACAGAGGTCAGGGTGCCTCACACTGAGGAAGAGGCCCTGAAGTACTGACTAGATTTGAATCTCAGTTTTTTCTGAGTTCCGTTCAGTCAGAACCAATGTAGCTGGTAGAAAGAAAAATGGATATTGTGAGAGTCCAGCTCTGACCTGCTCCCACCTTTTGAAGGGTTCTTAGGTGAGGGAGAGAGGAATGAAGAAATATTAGATAGAAAGATAGAAGGAGATAATAAGACAGAGACACAGGCTAGCTTCGGGAGGGCCCTGGGTCAATATCCAGCCACCCAGAGCTTTATTCAAAGGGGCTTTTTATAATATGCCAAGAGGAGAGGCAAAAGACCTCCCCCTTGCAAGATCAAAGCACAAATGTACAAAGTGTAGACCCTTCAAAACACCCGGTAACCACGCCCCTGGCCAAATCATCCTATTCAGCAGCCCTGCTGGGTAAAGCAAGCCCGGAGTCTCTGACCCTGAGAAGGTCTCACTAGGAAGCCTCTGTGGGCCCCCACACGCTATATTCTTGTAGTGCCTTCAGATCACCCCTAGTCAGCACACCCCTTGGACATCAGTCCCGCATTGTGTGGGTGGGCTCCCATCCTGTGTCACCCAGGTAGAAGTCAGGAGTGAGTTGCCCTCACTTGCCCCCTTCCTGCAGCCACCAAACTTTTGCTGGCAAGGGACAGATAACTGAAGGCGTCACTGTTGACCTCATCACTCGTGCTGAGCACATCAGGGAGAGTGGGGGCTCTAGGGGTGCCTTCACTGACTCGCTCCGCCAGCCCCAGTCCTGGGGGCTGCGCTGAAAGAATCCAGACAAGACACACACAGCACAGTGTAGAAGCAGAAGTGGTTCGTTTTGTTTTGTTTTGTTTTTTTAACTTTACATTTTTGTGTATGAATGTGTGTGGAAGTCAGAGGAAAACTTGCAGGCATTGATGCTCTCCTTCCACCGTGTGGGTTTCAGGGGTTGAAGTGAGATCCACAGGCTTGGCACCAAGCACCTCTACCCACTGAGCCATCCCACCAGTGTTGGGTAGAGGGAACACTCTCAAGGGTGAGAGTCATTTTAGACAGCCTTTATAGTCTTTCTAACATCTCTGCTGTAGGCAGCTTCCCCTTGATGGGTCTTTCCTGCCCAGAGGATTGATAGACCCATTTGGATTACCTTTAAGAGGAGGCACTGGTCTGTCCTTCACTAGGAAGCCTCAGCTGGAGCAGAATCTTAGGTGGTTTAGCTGATTCTCTGTTCATGGCCTTTCAGGTTCAGAATGTCCTGTCTCCACCACAGCCAGAAATTCACTCAGATCTCCTTTTGTAGGAGTGAGAGTCCTGCAGTTTATAGGGAGCTTACAAGGGAGGGATTCGTACCTGACCTCCAGGCCTGTTGATGGCGGATGGCTTCCTAGCGACTGGAGAGCCAGCAAGAGCATCTTCAGTTGCCTTCTCTGGCCTACACTGTGGTAGGCCCTCAGTTGCTCAGTTCAGCCTGTCTTGATTTGCTTTGACTTAGACAAGAAT
Organism: Peromyscus nudipes; assembly: GCA_902168325.1. Lineage (NCBI taxonomy): Eukaryota > Metazoa > Chordata > Mammalia > Rodentia > Cricetidae > Peromyscus > Peromyscus nudipes. The sequence continues at coordinate 8,264 of CABHPH010123162.1, forward strand.
TAGCCTCACGTCATTATGACACAGCCGTGAGTTCACTGAGCTCTTCACATTTCTAATTTCTTAGCTACCCGAGAGGATCTAACAAACTGATCGACCTTCCGGAGGATTACAGCAGTCTTATTAACCAGGCGTCCAGCTTCTCGTAAGTTCTTCTCTCAGCCCAGGTCCTCTCACGGACAGTCGGGGGGATTGGTGGTGGCTCTTGGGTTTTTTGGGGGACAAGGAATCAGCAGTTCTTTCCATAACACGAGTAGTAAGTGTCACTTGCCGCCACATTTCAGAGTAGGGCATGGAATGAGAGGTGGCCGCGACGGCGGCGGCAAGAGTAATGATTGCACTTTAACAAGAACCTTTTGTGATTCTTGATCAATTTTTAAATACTTGGTACACAGGCAGCATAAAGAGTGCACTTCCACGCTGGAGGGATGGCTTCCAGAGGTCCTGAGTTCAATTCCAGCAACCACATGGTGGCTCACAGCCATCTCTAGTGGGATTTGATGCCCTCTTCTGGCATAAAGGCATAGATGCAGATAGAGCGCTCATGCATAAATTAAATAAATAAATCTTGAAAAAAGAAGGAATATGCTTTCATAAGAAAAAGCATTGCACCGGGCAGTGGTGGCGCACACCTTTAATCCCAGCACTCGGGAGGCAGAGCCAGGTGGATCTCTGTGAGTTCGAGGCCAGCCTGGGCTACAGAGTGAGATCCAGGAAAGGCACAAAGCTATACAGAGAAACCTTGTCTCAAAAAAACCCAAAAAAAAAAAAAAAAAAGAAAAGAAAAAGAAAAAGAAAGAAAAAGAAAAAAGAAAAGAAGAAACAAATAGAGCAGTGCCATGACAGTTGAAGCCCTGGGTATCTCCTCTCTGTGCCTCCCCTTGCTCTGTAGACCTTAGTGTTCTGAGTGCCATGCCGAGCCTCTGCCTAGTTCACTCGGTTGATGAAACACTGACCAAGTGGAGAAGAGAAAGGTTTATCTGGCTCCCAGGTTCCACTCCATCAAGAGGGAAGTCAGAGCAGGAGCTGAATCAGAGACCACGGCTTCTTATACAACTCAGGCCCACCTCCCCAGAGATGGCAGTGCCCACGGGGGCTGTGTGCCTTCCCACAGCAATTACAATCAAGAAAATGCCCCCCAGACTTGCTACCAGGCCATTGTGATGGAGGCAGTCTCTCAGTTGAGGGTTCTTCTCTCCCCTTCCCCGTGTGTCTAAGATGCTAACTGCATGGGTTGCTGTCTCTAAGCAGCGACTGTCGTTACTTCACACATCGTCTCCTAAGCAGCTGAGTGTCCGTAGTGACTGGACACGTCCTTTTCACTGCCCCGCAGTACTTGGCTGCCCCGCAGTAGCTGGTCTCACTTGTCACACGGTGCTCTCTTTCACTTTCTGAGCTGTTGCTCCCCTGGGTGTTTCTGGTACACGGGTTTGTGCGTGTTCCATTGTCCTAACACAGGAGAGCTAACATTGAAAAGTTCTCTTCTGGGCTGCCGTAGCCACACTCCGACACAGGAGTGATGTGTTATTGTGTCTTTGTCTCGGAGGTGCCCCAAGTCGGGCGGCGACAAAAGCAGAGCCCCAACTCTGTGCCTCGTGTGTGGGAGTCTCCTCTGCTCTCAGAGCTACTGCTGCCAGGCCGAGCTGGAGGGGGAGGATGTCGGAGCTTGCACAGCACACACCTACTCCTGCGGCTCCGGGGCTGGCATCTTCCTGAGGTAAGGCCCTGAGAGGACTTCTTCTCCCTGAGCAATTCTACTCCCGGGACAGGCACAAGATAATAGCACTGTATGAGGACTGTAAAGGTCCAGGGCTCTCACGTTTCCTGTGCGGCGCCTACCAGCTGGTTCTTCCACAAGTGCCAGATCCCAGATGCCAGCCCAGCTCCCAGCTGACGGCTCTGTTCCTCTTTGGCCTCCATAAATGTGAGGCTGCCCTGTCCTGGGTGTCTTCCCCAAACCCAGGTAAGAACACCCCTCCAGGGGCTGGGGAGACAGGCCACAAGAGCACTGGCTGCTCCTGCAGAAGGGCCTGGCTTTGGTTCTCAACATCCGTGTGGCCGCTCACAGGTGCCTGTAACTCCAATGCCAGGGGATCTGATGCCCTCTTCCGGCCTCTGTGGGCTCACACACTTAGACTAAAACACAACTTAGTAAATCTTTAAGAAGCAACGTCGACTCTCCTTCCACTGCACGAGGCACTGTTAGATTTCGCTGCAGTCACAGGCTGTTGTCCAGTGTTGTACTCAGCAGAAAACACCAGTAACTGTTGCGCATCATTTTCCAAACTATGAGTATTTTTCTCATAATTATGGTGAAAAGATGAGTAGTATTTCATGTTTAGAATTTAGCTTTCTAACACTTCAGTTTTAAATTCTACTACTGGAGCCCCGGGTTCTCACTCCGAAGTCACTGTATGCATTTGCAGTATGTTGTTACCAAGTGCACGCGGCCATCTTAGTTCCACTGAAGACCTGGGCAGCGGCTTGCTAATGTCAGGTGTCTCTGCTATGGCTGCTTTTCTCCTCTGACCCTGGGCTTTCACTGGGCTCTTCATTCGCTTACATAAACCCTTGAATCCACACCTCGCTTACTTACAGAAATGCAATGATAAATGCTCTCTCCACAGAGTACGGGAATGTCAGGTGCTATTTTTAGCTGGCAAAACCAAAGGATGTTTTTATTCTCCTCCCTACCTGGATGACTACGGGGAGACAGACCAGGGACTCAGGTAAGGGCCCAGCCTGAGAGTTAGAGAGGCTGACCTTGAGCCTCAAAGCCCTTCCCTTCATGGAGAGCACGATGAGTCGGGAGGTCCTGGAGTCAGCCATGCTGACGCCCAGGCACCGGTTCTGCTGCGGGTGGCTTTGTTACCTGTGGACTGGTTTCCAAGCTGCCTGCTTGCTGTTCATTTCCCAGCCTGAGAATGCTATGAGAGGGTGGGGAGACAGCTCCATTGCTAAAGCTCTTGCCATGCATTCGTGAGGACCTGGGTTTGATCCACAGAACCCATGTAAAAGCTAAGCACGTGCTGCACACTCACGATCCCAGTGCTGAGGAGGTGGAGACAGGAGGTTCCAGGGCTTACTGGACAGCCAGCCTCGCCTAGTTGGTGAGCGCCAGAATTGAACTGGCGAGTAACTGAGTGAGAAGACACTCCAAAGAGTGTCCTCTGAATTTTTTGTTTTTCAAGGCAGGGTTTCTCTGTGTAACCCTGGCTGTCCTGTAACTCACTCTGTAGACCAGGCTGGCCTTGAACTCAGATCCACCTGCCTCTGCTTCCTGAGTGCTGGGATTAAAGGTGTGCACCATCACTGCCTGGCTAATTTTTTTCTTCATATTATCTACTTTTAAAAATTTATTATTGCCAGGCAACTCACCTGATCTGCAGAGTGAGTTCCAGGACAGCTAGGGCTATTCAAAGAAACCCTGTTTTGGGGAAAAAAAAAAAGTAGATAATAAATAAAAACTTTAAAAGATTGCCATGAGGAACATAGAATAAAATGGGAAAGGAAGATCTTGCGGCCTCATTCCACTCATCACATGTCTGAGTTGCCACACAAGCATCTCCAGCATCAGCACCACAGACCCTGTCTGACTTGTGTGGCTCTCTACAGGGAGACCGCTTCTATCCTGATGACGTAAGAACAGACTTGGCTGGAGTGGCCACAGCTGCCTTGAGAGGCGGTTGCTTCTGCTGTGAGCCTCCCACTCACAAAGCCCGACTGCAGAGCTTGCAAGCCTTCTCTTTGCCCCAGAGAGGATGGAAGAGCCAAGGCAGATGTCACTCCCCAGGCTCAATAACCAAGGCTGGACCGTGTGCCACCTGGTGACAGTTTATCCCATAGCTCTGAAGAGTGAGGCCCTAGGAAGGGCCCCAGTTCCGCAGTAGGAAGGGCGGAATCTGAAACTAGTCCCATGCACCTTGCCTGGCGCAGGAGGGTTGGGATGTGAGGGATGGATACACAGTGCATGTGAGTGACACGTGTCTCTTTCTAGACGAGGAAACCCTTTACATTTATGCCAAGAGCGGTTTCGAAAGATCCAGAAGCTATGGCAGCAGCACAGTATCACAGAGGAAATTGGTCACGCACAGGAAGCCAACCAGACCCTGGTCGGCATTGACTGGCAGCATTTATAATCACTCCTCTACCAAAAACTTGAACTTGGAGTTTTGTAACCTAGCTGGCTTTTCCAGAAAGACGACAGAAAATAAGTTCGGCTGAATCTATTTTGAAATAAATTCTTTATTTAAGCTTTCTTCCCAGTTTTATTTTTCTAGTTTCTGGCTCCAGGAACTGATGAAAATCATTTTCTGCCAGATTTTATTGCTGTGTCCCTCAGATGTTACCTGGGCTGAGATCCTTTTTAGCCTAGAGCCTAGCTCCTGCTTCCGTAGCCCGAGCCGCTCCGCATCACTGATTGTGTTGGACTTGTTGGCCATTCAGCAGAGGCCAAAAGGAGCCCTGGGGCCCAGCAAGATGACTTTTCCAACCCTGGTGCCTCAGCGCTGAGGTGCGGTTCACCTCTGGGACTGGACCTCACCTCCGAGAGCAAAGCAGTTGAATTTGAAGCTGGGATTCCCTCCTCTGCATGGCCTAGAAGGCTGGAGATGCTAGCCGGAGAACCTAGGGGGAGAGCGGCTGGCTTTTCACAGCTGTATATGGTTGGTTTTCTCTATTTTGTCAAGACTTTTGGCTTACTCAATTAAAGGGCTTTTGAAATGGAAAGGACCTCCTAGTTTTTCCGACAGTTACTCCCTGCTCTGAGGTAAATGGAGAGTGTGTGCAGCCTCAACCAGATGGCAGCAGACCTGTGAGAGCTCAGCTTAGTGAAAGGCTACAAGCCTGTAATCCCAGCACCTGGGAGGCTGAGGCAGGAGACCAGGAGTTCAAGGCTAGCTTCAACCACGTTACGAGCGTGAGGCCAGCCTGGCTGACTTGAGACCTCGTCTCAGACCAATCAAATCGAGGAGCCAGGGTTTTGAGGTTTCTTGCCCCACCCCACATCTCCTGGATTAGATGTTGCTGCTCGCGTCTGCCAGCCGTTCAGGACACGCTCAGACAGTCTGCACACAGCTTCTGTCCTTTTTAGGTATTATTCTGAGTGGTGCCTTTCTAGAACCATAGCCCCTGGCTGCCGCAGCTGCAGCTCCTGCGCAGCACACCTCCCTTCCCACTCGGCACACCGTGCCCGCAGATTGAACAAAGGGTGAGCTCCAGTCTCCATGTGGGCCGAGGCCACATGGACAGAAAGGGGCTGTCGGCTTTTCTAACCCTTCTAACAACCTTTTCACTCAGCCTTTCAAATTGCAACCCCAAGTTTGGTTCCACTCAGCTGCACCCGTGCCACAATATCCCAGGAGGGGCAGAAATTCAGACCAGAGGCGAAATGCAGCCAGCACAGCTCCAGGATCATGTGAGGAGCCGCCTCCCCCACAAGGATGGACTCACTTGGCTCTTGTGCTTAGTACAGGCTCAAGAGCTGAGAGATTGCAACAGGAAGCCCGAGTTAGAATCTTCCGTGCTCCCCTTTCTCTGGCCTTCCCTTGACACGGTCTGAATGGGCTGTGAGGGATATGCCTGATGTTCGACCTTTGACACGAGCGGTTTCTTCAGATTGAAGTTCGTTCGGCTCCTCTTGTCTTTTTGCCTTCCATTCACCATTTTTAAATTTAAAATTATGAGACCTCTCTGGGCATGAGCCTCTGCTAGAACACTTGCATAGCATGAGTAAGGTCCTGGGTTCAATCCTGGTGCCAACCCAAAGGGGGAAAAAAATCATGAGCACAAGCTTGTTTCATCTACATGGGCTACAGACATCTTCAAGGTCATCCTGACACTTCCGGGTTCAGGCCTGACTCTCAGGACCCTGGAATTAGCGGAGGATAGCCCTGCATTTCACTCCTGAGAACGTCAGCATCGGGGCAGTGGATTCCCACAGATCTGCAGCCTGTACTCTCCGTGTGGCAATGTTAAGATGGTTTCTCGTCCCTGTCAACACATCTGACTCTTGTTTGTTTCGCATGTTTTTTTTGTTGTAGAAATGTTTATATAACATGCTTTCCATATCAGGGAAAATCATATGTTTAATAAATTGGCTATAATTTTAATATCTGTGGACAACTTGTAAAATTTGAAATGTATCATATGTAAAAAGTTTAAAGATATTAAATAAAGGCTTTAGGTGTTGACATTCCTTCAGTTACCTCCATCTTCTCTGCTTTCACACACACACACACACACCCCATGTCACCTTCTGCAAAAGTGGGACGTTGATATTAGCCTAAAATTTAAGAGGCTTAAACTATTAGTGTCAGTTATGGCCACTAGCCAAGCCACACTGACCTTTCTGGGAAGCATGGACATTATCTCAGCCGATTAGGTTTCCTGCTTGTTGTCTTTGAGCTAGAACTCTCCAGGGCCGTTTCAGACCTCAGCTCAATAGGAAGCAGGTCTGTGTGGGACTCTTCCCGTGTGTAAGCTCTTGTTGGTCTGCTTGCTGCTCTGCAGGTCCGTGTTCTTACACTCAGCAGACACTGGGTGCTTGAGATGTGTGCAAGAAGGAAACTTACTCATCAGAGTTCTGTGTTCTCAGAGTCCTCTGACCAGGGCACTGTCCAACATCAGGCTTTCCACTGGGACATTGTCAAACATCAGGCTCTCCACTGGGACACTGTCCAACATCAGGCTTTCCACTGGGACATTGTCAAACATCAGGCTCTCCACTGGGACACTGTCAAACATCTGGCTCTCTACATTGGGCTTCCCACCTGGTCATTAATGCTGCCTCCAGTTGACTCTTGCCCCAGGCCAGGCTGCTGCTCACTGGCTACTGGGTTTCTCTGTGTAGTTTCTCTGGAACTGGTCTGCAGAGACCAGGCTGTCCTCGAACTCACACTGATTGACCTGCCTCTGGCCACCAAGTGCTGAGATTAAAGATATGGGTCACCACTGCCCAGCAACTCTATCCCCTATCTACGGGCATATACTCCTCTATCTACAGGCATACACTTTACAAACAGTAAGATTAACCCTTTCTAGAATACAGGGTGGTTTTCACATTTTGACAAATACGCACAGTTGTTTAACAACCACCACAGATTGAGAATTAGAACAATCCTGTCTCCTCAGAATATCCCTTCCTGCCCCTCATCTCCTCTTGCTGCCCTGAATGCTGGCTCACTCCCCTTCCTACACCCCTTCCAGAATGTTAGGTGAGTGGAATCACATCGGGTGCCTCCCCAACCTGTTTCTTTGCCTACCAATACATTTTAAAGCTGGAGAACATAGCTTGGTTAGTTACCTAGCATGCATGAAGCGCTGGGTCCCATCCCAAACGCCACAAAAACTGCTGTGGTGTGTAACACCTACAACCCCAGGACCTGGGCGGGAAGATCAGGAGTTCAAGGTCATCTGAGGTACACAGTGAGTTTGAGGCCTGGAATATATGAGCTACAGTTTCTAAAATAGAAGTATTAAGAGGAAGAGTGCATTTTGAGTCACACATGTCTCTGGGTGCTAGTGGCATTCCATTCTGCAGATGTTAATGCAGTCAACAACTGTACGACCTTGGGCGATTGTTGGGGACCACCCTGTGCTTTCAAACACTCCTGTGGACCCAGGTTTTTATTTCCTTGAGTGAATGGCTGCGAGTTGTTCATTCCATCATGCTGTCCCCTCTGCAGCCAATCCATGTCCACTGAGAAGTGGGAAGGCATCCATCCGGCCCTCTCGTGGACTTCCTACCTTCCACAGACAGAACTCTGCCGCTGACACACCCGGAACGCCTCACACTGGGTGAGAGGCCGTAATTGCTCAGCTAAGCTGCAAACCTGCTGGGCTAGCATAACAGGTGCCCAGATGATGAGGGCTGGGCGCTTGCTTGGCAGGAGCAGCTAATCCTATCAGCCCATATTGAGGTTACTTGGGGTTTATTTGTTGATGGCTTAGTCTTGAGCTTAAAGCATGCCAGAGGGAGTTGTGGGTTCTTGCTTGAGCTGAGACTACAAACGCCCAGAATTCCTGCCTCTCTGGGTGTTCAGCACGAGAAGTCACCAACTGTTACTTCACTTGAGAATGTTTTGAAAATAGAAGCCTGGGTCAAGACAATAGTGATGCACGCCTTCGATCTCAACATTCAGGAGCCAGAGGCTGGCAGGTCTCTGTGAGTTCAAGGCTAGTCTGGTCTATGTAGAAAGTTCTAAGCCAATCAGGATTACACAGGCTGAGTTTGAGGCTAGCCTGGTCTACATAGCAAGTTCCAGACCAACTTGGGCTACAGGGACCCAGTCTCAAACAGAAGTCTGGGTTGGGATGTGACTCTGTTAAAAGCCCTCACCCAGAGCACACAAGGCTGGTATCTAACCCCATCACACCATTGAAGAAAAAAGTCCCTGGTCCAGTCTTTACCAGTGACCCTGCCTGGGTCTGGGCTTACACACCTATTAGTGAGTTCACACGAGCTTGAGGAGCCTGGTACCAGAGTAGTACTGGGCACCAAAAGGAATGGGCTAGGTTTTCCTGACAACTATCAGGCCGCCTCTGACTGTTTCCAATGCAATTAATCCTGTCTTCTCCAAACCATATCCACCCATAACCTGGCCCCAAAGAGACTTACCTTTTTTTTTTTTTTTTAAAGAAATCCAGCATAAAAAAAAAAAAAGACTTTTTTGTGGGGGCAGTTCTCTGTAAAGCCCTGGCTTTCCTGAAACTCACTTTGTAAACCAGGCTGGCTTCAAACTCAGAAATCCACCTACCTCTGCCTTCTGAGTGCTGGGATTAAAGGCATGTGCCACCACTGTCCGGCTAAGACTCGATTTTTTAAAAGTTATTACTTATGTATCTGTGGGAGGGTACCATGTGTGTGGGTGTTCATGGAGGCCAGAAAAAGTCACCAGATCTCCTGGAGCTGGAGTTTAAAGAGGTTGTGATATGTACCTATGGGTGAGAGGAACCGAACATGTGTCCTCTGGAAGAATAGCAAGCGCTCTTAATCACTGAGGCAATCCCTCTAGCCCCCATTCCCCTCCCCTAGTTATAAGACAGTCTAATGTAGCCCAGGCTAGCCTTGGAACTTACTTTGTAGTAGATGACATTGAACTCCACCTCCCAAATGCTAGGATCATAGACATGGACTGCCAGGCCAGGATTCTGCCTGTGTAACCAGGTACTGGCCAGAACTGGACATCCTGTGATATGTGCTGTTGAACGGACTGAGACAGTCACCAGAGAAGTGATTTTCATACAATACAGCTTTTAATATCCCAGTACGACTGTCAACAGCATAGTGACACATGATCTAAAGTAGCTTTCACAGTGGTTCTCAGCCCTCCCGAGGGATGGTGGGAAACTCGGGGTCCTCACCACAGGTGCCTGCCTCAGCCTCTGGGCCGCCCTTTGCTCTGAGAGACTCAGAAGACAGCACCGGAGCTGAGATGTGTTGGGGTGTCAGCATCTCTGATTGGGTCCCCGAGAGGTTCCAGCCACACAGTGCACTCCTGCAGCGGCAGGGCCCTGTGGCAATCTGGGCACACACTCCCCTCCCCCTGCCTGGGCACCAGCAAAACCGTGCTTTGCTTCCCCTGAGAGCTTGCCTGTCTTTCCCAAAAGAAATGGCAACTTCCCACACATGCTGGTTTGGAAAGAAAGCCTGTCTTCAAGAGTCGTCCTTGATACAGAAGCATTCCCACAAGGCTTTGTGGAAGGGAAACAGAAGTTCCCAGAGGCTCTGGCCTCTTCATGTACAGTCCACAAGGACTGTCATGGCTGCCTGAGCCCATGTTCCCAGCCCACCAGGAGGTAAGGCCTGGTCCCCAAGGGGTAGACTCTTGTCTGAGTGTCGCTGCTCACCCACAGAAGGACAGCAAGCTCACCCTGTGCTTTCTCAGACAAACCACAGACAGCCGCTCACACAGCACTTTGTGAGCGGAAGGGATGCTGGGACATCCCAGCCCTCGGTTCAAGCTGGAGTAAGTGACTGGGTGTAGGGATGGGGACAATCACTTTTGGTAAAGGAAAGTCCTCACCTCTTCACCGTCTGTGAATTCCTATATGGAAGTAACCCTCTGGAGAACTCCATTGCCCTTATAAAAATATAGCCGCCCCTCTCCTGTTATCTAACATTAAGGAAACGATGAGCAGCTTGTTAACCATGTCATTAAAGAAAAGACAACGTGGCCCTTGGGTTTTTTTCACCCTTGTGTTTATGTATCAAGTGATGGTTTGGATGCAGAACTTAAAAGAGGCAGACACTATTGGGGGAGGGGCCTTGGTGCGGCCAGTCACCTATGGGAGAGCCGGACTCACACTCGGACAGAGATGAGTCCTGGAACGGCCGGCCCCTGTGAGACTGGACATCCACTGGAAGGGTTCATTCACTCACATTTGGTGGCAGCCATTTCACAAATGTTTGCCACATGCCCTAAGGACCCTTGAACTTCAAGGCCCACGGTCAAGGAGAATCGGTAGGTGCCCAGCTTTCTTGGGAATTTCAGACTTTCAGCTGGACAAGGGGGTATCCACATTTCCTGGAGTCCGCTAAGTGTGGAGGAGGGGAGAGGTCCCAGGCCATCAGCCAGCCTCTGGGGCCTGGCCTGCATCGCCCTCGGCCTCCACCTGATTGCCCTTGCCTAGCTTCTTAAAGCTCTCCAGAAAGGCCTTCCAGGTCTCCGACACGCTCTTCTCCAGCAGCCAGCCCTCACTCTCACACTCAGGGTCCTCAGGGTCAGACACGCTCTCCAGCGCTGTGTGCAGGTATCGGAGTCCGGCTGTGATGCTCACCTGGTGGGGAAAGCGGAGTCTTAGAGCAGACATGGAGCATCGCCAGGAGCTGGGCTGTTAGGAAAATGCAATGCACATCTCCCCGGATGTGGGGCTTAAGCTGATGGTTGATGGTGGCCCTGCAAGCCTGGGTTGGTAAAGGCCTGACCCACCCCACCTGGCCTCCCTCTCCAGCCCCCATCCCACCCCCCACCCCCGCAGCTGTTTAGAACATGTAACATTCTTTGCCCAGGTCATCATGGCTCTCTGTTAATCCAGAGCCAACCCTGAGTGAGTGCCCTGCCTCTGCCCCCTCCCCCATCCCCCACTCCCCCACCGCCCCACACCGCTTCTTCCTGCCTCCCACCTTGCTGGACACACCAGCCCTTTACTCCATGCCCTCGGACACTTTCAGGGTGTGTTTCTTGGCCCATAAGAATGTTAGCAGCTTCACTGGATAAGGGTCCCAGTCACCTCTTGGACTGGCAAGATGGCTTGACAGGGAGAGATCTGCTGCCAAGAATCAACCTAAGGTTGATTCCCCATAGGGAAGGGCGATGACTGATGGCCACAGGCTGTCCTCTGACCTCCACAAGTGTGCCATGACACACATATGCCCAAACACACACACACACACACACACCCCAAATATAATTTTTGAAAAAGTCACTCCCAGGTTAGGCTCAGTGGTTCACACCCTTAATCCCAGCACTCGGGAGGCAGAGGCAGGAGGATCTCTGTGAGTTCACAGCCAGCCTGGTCTACCAAAGAGCTCCAGAACAGCCAGGACTGTGGAGAGATCCTGTCTCAAAAAAGCAAAACTCAAAAGAAGTCATTTCCGAGGCTGGAAGATGACTCTAGCCGGAGCACTTGCTCTTGCAGAGGACCCAGGTTCAGTTCCCAGCACCCACAGAGTGGCTCACAACCATCTGTACCTCCAGTTCCAGGGGATCCGACCCCCTCTTCTGACCTCCACTGGAACTAGGCATGCACAGGATACACATACATGCATGCAGACAGAACACACACGTAAAATAAATCTGAAAAAATGAAAAGCCATCTCCTCATCTACAGTCCCTGTGGTGTGGGGTAATCTCCTATCCTCTTATTCAGGTGGTGATGAATGGGCATTTGTCACCAGCTGCTCGAATTTCCGCATTCACATCCACTGTGGCAGACTCTGGTGCCCAAAGTGCCTGGATTGGCATCCCAGCCTGTACTTATGTGCCTGTGAGGCTAGGAGACAATGGCTTCCAGGTTTCAGAGGAGATGGCAACCACCTCCTATGGATGGCGTGGGACCCTGTGTGTGTCAGCTGGCTGGTGACTGGTAGGTACTGTTTTTCTTTCCTTTTGTACTCCATTCGCTACTCAATCTATGCAGATTCAAGTTCCATGTGCAGCTCCAGGCTGCTCCCCAGGAGGAGGACTGTCCCCCCCGCCCCCCACACATCTGGTTCATCCAGCACCCCAGCCCCAGAGCACACAGGGTGTTGGTGGCACCTCCCCAAACATCTGCAATGGGCACACTGAGGAGAACGTGATTGTAGGAGTATCTGTGATAGTGACTAGCCAGTCTTAGGTGGTGGTGTCTGTTGAAAGTTTCCCAGCATGTTTTACAATGGAAACAGTGACCTGCTCCTGAAGGAAAGCTGCTGCACCGTGGACTCTGCATCTGCCCTTTTGTTCCTATGTTTGATCATCTCCTGACTGGACTGTGATGCACACCAGGTCGAGGCCAAGGTCACAAGCAGCTCTGCTCACTAGGAGTTGGGGTGTTCAGACTCCATGTTCTGGTCCCCACGAGCTGGGAGGAGTCCAGGTGCTCCACTAGAGTTGTCAAGGACAAACGTCTTGTCATTGGTTGTAGACGGTGGTGACTGTCCACCTGGTGGTGAGCTCTCCCTCATGCCACCCATTCCCAAGACTACTCAGGGTGTCATCAGCAAGTAAGTGGCCAGGAGGTGCCACACGTGCCTCAACACCAAAAGCCTTTGCATGTGGTCCAGCCACGACGTTGTTTCCCGTGGTGGCTGAGAAGACCTATGTAGATACTCCCTGTCCACATCTATGGACTACAAGAGACATTCAAGGACCTTCTCTGATAGAGAGAAACTGCCTCAGCTAATGTTTCTATCTTGATACATTTTGATTTCGGAGCCTGGGTTTTCTGCTGCAAGAATGGCTCCATGCAGGCATCCCAAGTCACCCGGAGTGGCTTGTGGCCCATTCAGCACCTAGAACAGCTCCCAGCGCTCAATGTTTGAGAATTCCCTCCCAAGGCTGAACTGGACAAGAGGATGGGGGTGGGGTGCAGAGTTCCAAGCTCCAGAGCTTCAGAAAGAGGAGCTAAGCCTAGCAGATGACATAAGGTGGACCCACTGGTGGTTAGTCGACCGTGTTAACACTGACTGACCCAGGACTGACCAAGGTCCCAGTAGTCCCCAGAGGTAATGCATGCGGCTGTCCCCATGTAACAGTTGATGCGACCATCCAAGGCCTTAGAGACAGAAAGTGGAAGACAAGGGGAACCCCCAAGTCGGGCTAAGTGAAAAGCTAAACGTAAAAGGTTGTACAGTGCAAGGGCCCACGTACACTAAGTGTCCAGAGTAGGTAAATCCACAGAGTACAGATGGGGGAGCTGAGCGTTTTCTTGGGGGGCCTAGGAAATGTTTTAGAACTAGATTGAGGTGGTGGATAGGTGCTATGGTGAATACACTAAATGGCTTGATTTTTGCAGGGTGTAAATACGAATGTCTTTAATCCCAGCACTCAGGAGGCAGGGGCAGGCAGATCTCTGTGAGTTTGAGGCCTGCCTGGTCTACATGTTGAGTTTCAGGGCAGCCAGGGCTATATATATAGAAAGACCTTATCTCAAAAAGAAAATAAAGAAGAAGAAAACGTTATTTTATGTTGGTTTTACCTAACTATTTTTGTAAGCAATGATGCCAGGCCTGGCGGCATACTCTATGGACTTTTAGGGGGAGGCTGAGGCAGGGGATAGTAAATTCAAGGCCAGCATGGGCAACATAGTGAGACTCTGTCCCAACAATAAAAAGAAGTCGGGCATAGCGACAGACACATGTTGCCTCCTGCTCGGGAGGCAGTGCCAGGAGAGTAAGGAATTCAGGGCTAGCCTTGGCTATGTATCAAGTTCAAAGCCAGCCTGACTTACTTGAGACCCTGCAGGTCTGCTCCCCAGGTCGTCAGGCAGGCTCCCTCTCCCTGTCCTCTGTGGACCTACCTCAAAGAGCCAGACCAGGAGTGTGACCACACCCATGGAGTTCATGAGGCTGCTATAGTAACTCAGCAGGGCGGCCCTGCAGCCCCGCAGCCAGAGGTTCAGCTCCTCGGTCTGGTGGTCGTAGCTGTAGTGTGCCGAGTTGTTGGTGAGCTGGTACTGGATGCAGGGCCGTGGCGAGCTGGGGTTGCAGCAGCTGAAAGGGACTCCATCCACCAGGTACCGCCCATCCACATTGCTCTTGATCCGACTGGAAGAGAAAGAGCCTGGTTCAGGTTCCCGGGACATCTCACTGCATTTTCTTCCACCTACTGCCCACCATGTGCCAGCCTCTGCACTAGGAACTACAGACAGAGCAGTGAGCACTGCCCCTACCCCTGCCTTCCTGGAGTGAATGTTCTAGAAGGTGGAGGCAGAAGGCAAGGTGAACAGAGAACACAGAAATTCACCCAACCACCCTATGTCGCCAGGCAGGCCTCCAGCTTGCAGGGACTTCTTGGAACCACACCAGGCCAGTAGGAATTAAGGACCTGGGATGAAGGTGACTGCTGCTGCTGATAGAATGTGACCCTCACCCCTTCACCAACCATCTCTCCCCATCACAGGTCACTCAGGACCAAGGCCCTTTCTAGAAAGATGTTTCTGGAAGGCCTGCTCTGGCCCAGGGCCTGTGCAGGGATAAGACATGGAGGCTGGGGATGGGCACAGACCTCAGCTCTGTAAACTCACAGCAGGGGAGCCTCCCTACTCACTTTGAAAGGCAAAGCTATGTCCTTGGCTCCCTAAACCACCAGGCAAGACTCACAGGGATGCTGCATATCTGTTACTTTGATTCTTTAGGGTACACTGCCTTGGAATCTTTACAGTGAAAGGCCTCCCCATCCCCACAGACTATACAGACTACCCGACCGGGGGACAAAATCCTTCCAACAGCACACTTAACACACCTTTAATCTCAGCACTGGGGAGGCAAAGGCATGTGGATCTGTGAGTTCAAGGCCAGCCTGGTCTACAGAGCAAGTTCCAGAACAGCCAGAGCTACACAGAGAAACCCTGTCTCAAAAAAGACCCCCCCCCCAAAAAATGTGTGGACTTGGCCGGGCCTAGTGGAGCACTCTGTAGTCCCAGCCCTTGGGAGGTGCAGGCAAGACATCGGGAGTTTCAGGTGGTCCTTAGCCACACAGTGCATTCAAGGCCAGTTCAGATTACATAAGACCCTGTCTTCAAAGATGAATACATAAATAAAAGCTAGAGACAGCTCAAACTGGTGACGTGCTTGACCATGCAGGTGGAAGGACCCGAATTCCATCTGCTGACATGATGGCTTGGGCTTTAGGGAACAGACAGGTGCATTCCTGGAAGCCCCTGGCTAGCCGGTGTAGCCTACTTGGCCAGCACCTGAGGACACCTGAGGTCGTCCTCGGCCTTCCACACACCCATGCATCCTTGTGTACACATACACATGTGCCCATGCACCCTCACACACACGACTAAAATAAATCAAGCCCACCTTAGCACCATCACTGGTAAGAGCCCATGTGGAGGCTGGCAAGATGGCTCAGTGGGTAAAGGCCTTGCCAAACTTGATGGGGGAGTCTGACCACTAGGACTTCACAGCAGGAGGAGGAAACCCACTTCCACACTTTGTCTTCTGACCTCCACAAACAAACTGCAGAATATGCACACCTGTATACACACACACACACACACACACACACACACACACACACACACGCTCCAATGATAATAATAAATAATTGTTTTTAAAAATTGAAAAACCCACATGGTAGCCTTACATCCTAGCCTTAAGCCTTAGAGGTCTTTCCACATCCGACAATGGAGAGTGTCCTGGATTGTTTGTTTGTTTGTTTGTTTATTGTTTCAGTGAGCTACGTCTGTGGCAGCCTGATGTGGGGATGGACCACATGGTCCATAGACTTGTTCCTGTGGCATACAGACTCAAATCTACAGAAGAAGTGCCGTGTGTCTGTGGGTGAGCCTGCCCCACCCCATCATTCTCACCTGAGAGGCTGTCACATGTCCAGCCAGCCTGGGAGGCACAACCTGCATCTCCCAGCCACACCCAC
>CABHPH010123163.1:7462-18818 GCA_902168325.1 Peromyscus nudipes
CCCTCCCTCCCTCCCTCCCTTTCTTTCTCCCGCTCAGAAAAAAACGCCACCACCCTCCTGCAGATAGACTCATGGCCACAAGGGGACACCATGAGGCCGTGCGTCCGCTCCATTTGTGAGCTGCCACGGTCTGGGACACTGGCAAACAGGCGATTTTTCTTAAAGTCATTTCAGTCTGAGACATAAAACTCGAAGTGGGAACACCTATTTGGGGAGGCAGGCTAGGAAGCTACATATCGGGAGAGCGATAATAACAACAAGAAGTATGATTTCTTCCTGGTGGCTGAGGCTTTATGATGACTGAGATTCATTCAAACATTCTTTGTCCTAAGTTTTTTCAAGTCACGGTTGGATGAAATATACAGCAATGCGTATCAGTTGAAGAAACGGAATGTCCTGTAAGCTACAGCCTCCAGAAAGTCTTTCTTCATAATGGGGCCTTCAGAGGAGTCTGAAGACAGGCTGTGGACACGTGTGTTCACGCACAGGACCTGAGGTCAGATCCCCAGCACCTTAGTAAACACGGGCACAGCATCTGTAATCCCAACACTGGGACCGGGTGGAGACAGGAAGATCCCTGGGTTTGCTGTCATGGCAACGCAGCAAGCCCCAGGCACAGAGAAAGACCCTGTCTCAGAAAGCAAGGTCTTTCTGGGGAGCAATAGAGCCTGGACATTGATCTGTGCCCTTCATATACGCACACAGGTATGCATACCTGCACGCATGCACATACACACAGAGAGACAGAGACAGACTGAGGAGTGGAGAGACGCGAGAGAAGTCTGAACTCTACCCATTTTTACATCCGGATTACTTCCAAGGGGATTTCGTTAACGCTATCACTAAGCCGGTTGGATGAATTTAGAAGAAGTAGGGGAAAGGGACCGGGAAAGGGCTTTTAATGAACATGTAATTATTACAAATATCTCTTGTACGGGCAAAGGAAATTAAGCAAAAGGGAAAACTGAGCCTTTGATATCATAAAATCCTATTTGGTGTTCACACAGCTGTGTGTCGTTAGAGAAATGGATCACCCTCTCTGAGATGTTGTCTTTCTTATCTCTGCAGTAGACACAATGGCAGTATCTACTTCCTGAGATTGAGTTAGGTGAGGAGTAGGAAACGGTTGCCTCACCCTGCTCATGCAAAATAGCTACTGTATGACCTTTATTTCAGGCTACATGACTTGGTGAGTGACGCTTTTGCTGTCAACCTTAAAAGTGAAATGACTCCATGTCTGTGGATTATAAAATGGGTTTTTTTTTTTTTCATATTCCTCAAAAGATACCAGGAAAGTTTGCTGATGTTTTGTTCTGTTTGTGATGGGGTCTCCCTATACAGCCCAGGCCAACCTTGAACTACCAACCTTCCTACCTCAGCCTTCCAAGTTCCGGATTTCCACGCCCAGCTTTAATAGAACACTTCTCAAGTGAGCTGAGGAAACATTTATCATCCCTGATTACTGCCGTTCAGTTCAGGCCTTGTTCCCGGGGTAGATTTAAGAGCCAACTCTTGCTGGGTGGTGGTGGTGAACACCTTTAATCCCAGGACTTGGGAGGCAGAGGCAGGTGGATCTCTGAGTTCCAGGCCAGCCTGGTTTACAGAGTGAGTTCCAGAGCTATAGCTCTGTAGAGAGACCCTGTCTCCAAAAAAAAAAAGGGGGGGGGGGGAGGGAGAAAAGAAAAAGGAAGAGTCTCCACCCAGAAGAAAACAAACTTCACCCTTCACCCCTTGTTCCGTGAAACGGCAGGTTACTCCCCACCTGAGAAAGCCCAGGTGTGCCCTGGTGGTGGGACCCCTCTGATTCCCTGCCCGTTTCCTCTCATCTGTCAGGTTCTGTATTTTAGGGGGTCGAGGTAGACAGGAGAGGCTCCACATTTCAGAGACAGAAATGTTCATGCATTGAGACAACCACTGCTTGATGAGTATGGCTGTGTTCAAAAATTTAAAAACACTTGATGGGGCTGGTGAGATGGCTCAACAGTTAAGAACACTGGCTGCTTTTCCAGAGGACCCAGGTTCAATTCCCACCACCTATACTACAATTCACAACTATCTGTGACTCCAGTTTCAGGGATCCAATGGCCTCTTCTGGATTCCCCAGGCACACGGTACACAGACATACACACAGGCAAAACACTGATACAAACGAAGTAAAAATAAATATCAAAAAAAAAAGTTTTTAAACCCACTTAAATAGATGCTGAATTTTGAGCATCAAATAATTTCCCACCTGTTACAAAGTCCTTCCTGCTTTTTTTTAAAATCTTTTTTCCAACCACCAAAATGTAAAAACTGCCTTTTCCCCCATGAATTATCTAAAGAAACGATGGGTCTGTCCCCTGGATGCGCCACTGACATTGCCACGCTATTCTCGATGGATCCATTGTCCTGACCACTCTAGACGATCCTTCTAGCATCCTCCGGTCCTAGTGTGAATATGTGAATGAGAACTCCTAGAAGAAAGCCGTGTCTGCAAAGACGGATCGACGGGTCAGAACTGCGGTTCTGTGGAGAGGTTGAAATGTTGCAGGTCCAGAAGCTGATTAACTTATTTCGGTCTAGTACTGGCCCTCTGGAACAGCCATTCCTCGCCCACCTCTGCATCAGAACTAACATCTTGTGACTAATGGATAAAAACCTTTTGTGAGCCGGGCGGTGGTGGCACACATCTTTAATCCCAGCACTCGGGAGGCAGAGGCAGGCGGATCTCTGTGAGTTCGAGGCCAGCCTGGGCTACCAAGTGAGTTCCAGGAAAGGCGCAAAGCTACACAGAGAAACCCTGTCTCGGAGAAAAAAAAAAAAAAAAACTGCATAGAGAAACGTGGGTTAGGGATTTAGCTCAGTCGTAGAGTGCTTGCCTAGCAAGCATAAGGCCCTGGGTTCGATCCTCAGCTCAAAAAAAAAAAAACTTTTTGTGGTGCACACCTTTAATTCCAGCACTTGGGAGGCAGAGGTGTGCAGAATTCAAAGTTCAAGTTCAGTCTGATTGATCTACAGAGTGAGTTCCAGGATAGCCACAGCTACACAGAGAAACCCTGCCTTGAAAAATGAAGAAAAAAAAAAAAGAAAGAAAGAAAAAACCTTTTGGAATCTTTAACTTAGCAGACCACTAGCTTCCACCAACCTGAAAGCTAAGAATGTCATCGGATAATATCTAAGACCTATAGAAAAGCTCCCCCATCTCATTGTGCTGATCTGCCTCTGATGTATCCACCAATGTATTGAAACTTGCCTTGATTTATGACTTTCTGTGATCTATACAACTATAAAACCTCATGAAATTGCTTCCATGTTGGAACATGGAATTTGGGGTAACCTGTGTTCCCAGGGCATGGTCACTCAAAATGGCTCCAGAATAAACTATCTCTTGTTCCCTGTGGTTTTTGCATTGACACCTCTGGCCACACTTTAGTCCGAAAGACCACATCAATTGCCCTGTAGCCCTGGACCTGCCTCCTTCTTCAGCTCACAGCCCCTTGCAGCTGGCTGTCAGCTGCTGGGATGGGGTCTCTCGGAAACAGAATGCCACAGTGTGTTTATAAATAAGTGTAGGTTTCTCTGGGGTTTTTGAAGGCGAGCCCCTCAGTGAAGGACGATCACACACTGTGCTCAGTGCACCGATTCAGAAGCATCCCACAAAAGGACACCCTCCCTCCGTGCTCTGCCCCTGCTTGTAGGCTCAAGCACTTGCAGCCATTTCACATAGATTTATCTCCTTCGGCTTCCAGTGACTGCTGCATCCCCAGCTGGGGCATATCCTAAGTCCCTCACTATGTAGTTATGAACAAACGAGTGTGCCTCACACTGATGGGTGGCTCTTCCAGAGAAGTCTGAGTTCCCAAGTTGGAAATCCAGACACATCTCTTGGTCTTGTGGCTGGTACCACCCAGAGAAAGCACCGAGTTCACACGGGAGTCGCTGTAGCCAAGGTGCAGTCACTCTAGCTGGTGGAGCATGTGTACTGAGGAGAATCACCACAGACCACGTCTTCAAGAAGATTCCCCACAGAAACAAGCTAGCCCAACTTCCAACAGCCACCAACAGCTGCAAGGAGTGACTGTGCCACTGGTAAAGCATCTGTCTTTGTGCAAATGAAGTTCTGTTTTCATAACAAGTAGCGAGCATGAGTTTTACAGAACCTAAGAAAGAAAACCGCCCACAAACAAGCACGGCTGCTTTGTTTCACTATAGGGCCATTCCCCAAAAGCCAAATCACTGCAGGCCATGGAGAAAGGATAGGACTCCTCAGGAGAAACTGGACTGCCAAGTCAGGAAAGACCAACGTGGTGAGCTGCGGGATGGTGACGAGCTGGAGGCGCTCTGGCAAGAATATCGTGAAGGCAAGTGGCCACCTTCAGCGGGCAGCTTATATTCTTATTGTGGTGGCTAGTCTTATCAACGTGGCATACCTGGGAAGAGGGACCCCTAACTAAAGAATTATCTCCATTGCACTGGCCTGTGAACATAGCTGTGAAGCGTTTTTAAAAATTGCAAATTGATGTAGGAGGGCCGAGTTCCGTGTGGGCAATAAACCCTTCCCTCCCACAAGCTACTTTCAGCCAGTGTTTTAGTACAGCAACAGAGAGGCTAACTAGGATGTATACTTTACACTTAAATACAGGCGCACAAAGCATGACTTAAAATAGAACATGGAGTTTACCATCCAGTCCTCCTTCCTCCACCACAGACCCAGGGACAAGTATCACACCTTGCCTAACCATTCTTTAGGTAACAAAGTTTAATGGATTGTTCAGTGTTCCAGGGAATGAGGGAGGGAATGAGGTTTGAAGTCTTATGCTGCTTGAACTGGCAAGTTGAAATACCACAAAGCCACTTACAAGACACTAGATTAAGTCATGGTTCATGTGTATGTGTATATGAGGTAGCTAAAATGATGTGAGAGGCAGCTTTTAGGGTACCAATTCAGAAGATTCATGAAGATCTGCTGAGTAAATAAGGGGGGTGGTTCTCAATGTGTGAACCATATCCACTATGGTGCATCCAGGCAGGCAGTGATGAGTACCTTGTGTTTGAAAAGGTAAACTTCATCTGTGGACACAGGACAGTACTGCACAGTACTGGGGCCTAACCTCATGTGCACATAGCAACTAGCACCTGCCAGAGCCTGGTGTGGTTCCTAACAGATTGTCCTCTTGTTTTGGGAATTACCCTGGCAACAAGTGGCCATGAGGATTCAAACCCAAGGAGTGAAAAGGTTGGCTCAGGTGCTGCACTCCATGGCACTAGCTGGAGGGAAGGGTGTAACTAAGGGACGTGGAAAGGAGAGCAGTGAGACAGTGACCTAATTTGTTTGCGCTGTTGCTGGGCCTAAGTGACCCCACCCTTGGGGTGTACGCTATTCAGAAACTGGAGGGTAAGAGGGGCTCAAGAGGTCCACACCACACATCTGACGTCCTTGGCAGGGCAGGTTTTCCTGATCTCATTACCAAAATTCTTATCCAGTTTTTAATTGCCTTTCTTTTTATGTGTATAAATGTTTTATGCGCATGTATGTCTGTCCACCACATGCTTGCAGTACCCAAGGAGGTCAGAACCCCTGGAAAGGCAGTTACAGACAACTACCATGTGGGCGCCGAGAATCGAACACAGGATTAAATTTAATAATAATTACCCCAAATTATACTTCACTACTCACTAATTTCTGAGTAGTGAAGAACCCAAAGACCATAAACTCTAAAACTAAAGCCTGTTTCCCTATCTTCTCCTTACGAAGATAGCCAGAGAACACTCAGTTCCCAGCAGTACAAGTCAACTCTAAACTTACATTAGCCCCCAATTCTGTACTAGCTGCATCATTTAGCAGGTAAGTTCTAGTGGAGACTAGTCACAAAGGTCAACCAGGAACAAGAAGAAAGACTGACTCACTCATCCTACCTGTAACATTTTGTAATAAAGCCACAAAGCAAGCTGTAAACCCCCTCTCCAGACAACTACACTTACCATGCAGGTGCCTCAAGGTGGGGGTTCCCAAATGATACCAACACCTAGATCAATGCATGCAAACCAATGCCAAGTCATGCCAACAGAGAACCTGCATATGCCCGGGAAGACCCAATGTCCACGCAACTCTGCATTCTCCCTGCCGGCACCCTCGGGCTCTCAAGTACTTAAGTCATACATTAAGCTTCCTCCCTATGGACCTTCAACTGAGGGAAAACGGAGAAGAGGCAGGTGTGCTAGAATAGTAAAGAAAGTAATTCCACACATGAAGACATTCTTCTATTTTACATTTTATTGCATTATGAAAATAATACATTTATTTGGCAAAGTGATCTAGGCTCCAAGTTGAGATAAAGGAGAATTCTGGTGTCTGGATTTTTTTTAAATGTGAAATATATGTATTCTAGCCAATACATACTAGCATCCTTGTTAGGCCAATAACCCAGTCAAGCTAGTTTTCATAATTCCATATGAAATTACAAGGTTTTTTTTCATCCATTCATCTTACGATCAGCACAAAACTCAAGAACTGACCTTCATTTTTGTCAACACCAATAGATCTAAGAAAGTCCTTCTCAGAAGACAATTTGAAACACTACTCAAAATACTTTGCTTTGGCTCTGCAGGTACATCTCCATCCTCTCATTACAGTTTCCACATTCAAACATTGCAGCAGCTTCAGGCTCTGCCCAGGTACCGTTAAGTAAACTGTACATTACATACATTATTTGAAAAATTGATTTTACAAATGCACAAATACATGCCTATCTACACTGCCAAAATAAAACACTGGGACCTCAGTGCTCTAACAGGTCAGCCAGACTTTCTGACCCAAGACTTCTGGGACAGCTTTCTGAAGCCGATAGTTACAGCTCCCTAACTCCATTGCTCTGGCCACACATAGGAAAGGCTGTAGTTGTAACAAACAGTAAATGGATTAAATTGAACCAACACTCAAAATATATTTTCTCTACTCATTTTTGCTCTGCCATATTCCCAGAACTGAAGACATTTTTCAAAAATGTTCCCTTTTTAAAAGGGACAAAAAATAGCAATAACAAGTCACATGTATACTCTTTCCTCATTGGCACCACCCAATTACATGTCAGGGTTGGGAAGGGAGAAATGAGTAAGAATTTGTTCAGTATCAGAGGGCCAGCTACTTCAGTCATCAAAGCCTTGATTCTCCTGGATCTTCTCATCGGATCTGCTGCATACGTTAAGGAAATGTGCCGAAAACTCGCCTTTTGAACATACAAATGACTCAGTTCATGTTAGAACTGATGCTTTCTTTGCACAATGCCTAAGGTAAGTGCATCTAACAACACTTTTGGGAATGGGCTTCCAAGGGGCCAATGCATCTACAGCCTGCTGAACAGTTTCACAACGTGGTGAGTACTGCAGCTGCCCTAGAGACCCTCCCCAGTATCCTACATGTATCTGTATAAACAGCAACAACTTTCATCTATGATCAACATAGGAATAGCTAATAAATATTAAAACTATTAAACTATAGATTAAAATGCAGACCTCTCACAGAATTGAGTGATGTCATTTTGGTACATTCACCATTATTATACTTTATTTAATAAAGAAATACATTTTCTCTTGCAAAGATAGTAATTGCAAGTTTACAAATAAAACCACAGACCTCCATTCATGATGCTAACTCTTCAACTTTAACCAGCAGCAAACTGATTTGTTTACAAATGGTCCATGGAACCATAAATAAAGACTATCAAAGGTCAAAGGAGCTTAGAGAACAGGTTTATTGACAACAATCTCATAAATACCCTAAGGAAAATCTCAAAGTTTCTAAACCTAAAATGGTTAAAATCTGCCCTCACTGGCAATCCCTCAACAAAATAGAGTAACAGGTCACTACACATGAATGTCACATTCAAAATTCGCTTCATTTTTCAACATTTTTGCCAAAATTTTTTAAAAATTACATTTGATTTTCACCACTCTTGGGTGCAGTAAATCAACACTCAATTTTATTAGACATATTCATAACTCTATCTAGCTGCTGTGAACCTGAAGGTCGTCAGTCAGTAGTATATTACTCTATGAACAAAGGGAGCCAATATCTTATTTTAGTCATAGTAATGTCTAAGTAGTCACAATGCAAACTTTGTGGTTTCCATCCAAATCCCCCAAAGCTTATGATACAGTGTGAGAAATTGTTTGCATCAGCTACTCTAAGTCCATCTGTGTACCTCAGGTGTCTGAAACTAAAAAAGGAATTCTTTTGTATTTTGATAAAAATGTACTCGAATATTTCATAACATTAATATTTATTGCTTTATATGAATACTGTATTGAAAGCCCAAGCATTCAGTTTACACACGAAATTATACAATTATACCGCTTCACAAAGGCAGTGAACACATTACAATCTACAAAATCTACTTTACAGAAATTTAAAAATTCTAAATATCAAAAGGTACAGCTGAAGAAACAGGTATAAATTTGGCAGCCAGTAATTTTGACAGGGAAGTTGCAGCTTGCATGACATTAAATATGTGAATTTGAAAATATTGAGTTTAGAGTAGTAACTTTGTGCTTTGTGTTGATCTGAAAAATATAACACTGGCTGTCAAAGAAGCATGTTCAAAAATATTAATTCACTTCCAAATGTTATACAAATCATGGTGGTTTCTGTGTACCCTAGAGCTTCAGTCATTTTAGCTCAGGTCCATTACTGAAGTACCTCCTTATTCTTCCAGTACACTGCTGTTTCACAGCAGTGCCATGTGCATACAGAATAATTTAGAAATAAAGGTGTAATGTCACATGTTCAGAAAAGCAAGGGAAACGGGACCTGCGGGCTCTTCTGAGATGGTTTCCTGTCAGGCTCCTAAGCACTCATTCTACCAAACAGTGAGTTAATGCTCCTACGCAACTCCCAACATAAAGCACATTTTCTCATATATAATGAAGTCGTTTTTTTTTCTCAGGCACCTTAGAAGTATACAAAAGAATTTTAGTTTGCACAGATCTCTTGGAATGTGTTTATCCTGGTATTTCAACAGACTTAAAGATTGCCAGGGTTTTACAGGGGCCAGATTTTATCTCAATTACTCAGAAGAGAAAGAAAATGTCTTCTGAAAGAAGTGAACTCAGTCATTACCAATAAAAAAGTATTCACTGTATCATCTCTTATAGAAACAGAAAAATATAACATTCCCCCTTAGAATAATCTATATATGTATATATGACTTAAAGTTCCATTGTACAGTTGAACAATAAAATCTGAAACCACATGAAACCCTATAATTCACATGTTAACATGTTCAAACTATGACTGAAATATGGAAACCACTAGAGACAAGACAAAAATCTTCCTTGTATATGTATAAACCAAATGTGATCATCTTTAAAAAAGTTTTCAAAATTATAATTATCTTCCAGTTTAAAAACTTTAATTCTAAATAAAAAAAAATCTATACACAAACCACTGATTTGAGTACACCAAAAAAGAAAGGAAAAAAAAAAACAAGCAAAAACCAAACAAAACAAGAAAATCAGCAATAAGCGGGACCTAGAGGAGCCGGTATTCACAGCTCTTACACTCGAAACTCTTTCAGGGTTTATTCTTAAGGTTCTTTATTTTACAGCCTGTTTCTCTTGTAAAACTAAAGGTCCACTTTATTACTTAAAAGTTTGATACAGTGTAAAACCAGAACTGTATGTAAAATACTGCCTCTAAGTGTTTCTAAGTCGTTAAGTCTTGTTCCATGGGTTCGTCTGTGACGTCTGTGGTTTCATCGTCGTTCTCCATGGGTGACACCGAGACACCTTCTCCAGCTTTCCTGGGCCCTCCCGGCTCTTCTGTCTCCAGGCAGTCAGAACCACTCCTCACAGCCCCTGCGCTGTCCCTCCTTTCTGGGGGAGGATCTCTCTGAGCTGGAGACCGGTCTGAGTCCTCCATGTGAGTACCCTCCTCTGAAGGCTCTTCATTCACAGCTAAGGTGTCTTCAGATTCTTTTTCTTGATTTTTCCTTTCTGGGACGATTTCTCTTGGTGTCATAAAAGATTCTAAAAATAAGCAAATGTTGTAGTTAAATTTGATTTTCAAAATACACCCAGCTCTGTTTCATGAATTCTGTTATCTACAGTTCGTTAGCAACCGCACTCAGGGGACGCTCCCCTCTCACCTTCCTCCTCCTCCTCCTCCTCGTCGTCGTCCTCCTCCTCGTCCTCTTCTGTGCCATGCTGCCTGCTGCGACTCTCCCTGTCCTGCTCCGGAGGGGACGCCGCTGCTTCAGCTCCCTGTGCTCTGCCCGAGCCCTCACTGTACACCGAGCCCTCCCTGCACACTGTCTGGCTGGCCGTCTCTCGGGCTTCACCTTCCTTGTCAAAGCGCAGTCTTTTCACCTCATGCTCCTCGGCCTCCACAGCATCTTCATCTGGATGTTTATTTTTAACAGGGCTCAGTGAAGAAACCTCGGATTCGGATCCTGGAGAATCACTGCTGATGGTTTTTGAAGTGTTATTAATACAATTATTTTCCTCATGATCTACATTCTCATCTGTAAACTGAATCCTTAACAGACTGCACTGTCAAATTAACTGCAAGTACCCGTGTTGAGAAAACACAGAACAATCCCAAAGCAATCTGAACCGGTTCATGGATGTTCCCATTGGAACCTACTTGGCAAGTTCAACCTTTCTGGGAAATTCTAGAAAATCTTGTCTACATTCACCTTCAGCTGTACTAATAAAGAAATCATAGCTCCTACAGCTACATCAAGGCCTGTTCTGACCCTCAGAGCAGTAAATGGGTCACATCCCACAGGACCCATGAAAGTTCCAGGATCCCAGGGCACCAAAATCTGAAGAGCTCCAAGTCTATATATAAAAGGCTCAGTATTTGCAGAGCCTCCCTTCTATTTTACATCACTGCTAGGTGACATAATACCTACCTAATGCAAGTAAACACTCTGGGCACAGGGGACAAAGTCTGTACATAACCAGTACAAAATGTTCTTCCTCAATTAGTTTTCATCTTTTACTGATTGAATCTACCAAACCCAGAGATGGAACCCATAAATACAGAAGGGTCCATGTACCTTGTGAATAGTAAATAGTGCTAAAAGTCATTAACAGATGTTAAATTTCTATGCACTTCTTTCTGTCTCTCTTTAAATATAAAACACACAAACCTGTGGACTTTCTCTTCACTTGGCTGTAGGTCTGATTCTTTGCTCTCTGTGCTCTCAGGCAAACCATTTGTTGTCAAGGAGGCTGACAAAGAAAGCTTTGGTCGATTAAGTGGCCTGGGTGTTCCAGGCCCATTTATATTAGACCTATAATGAGATAAACCAATATCATTTTCTACTTTTAGGAATAATAATAATAATAATAATAATAATAATAATAATAATAA
>CABHPH010123163.1:24576-46316 GCA_902168325.1 Peromyscus nudipes
TATATATCTCAAAAGAAACAATGCAGTGGAGAGGAAGCCCAGACAGTGGGAGAGAACTTGTGTCAGCTATACATCTGATGGAGAGTTAATATCCAGAGTGTATGGAAAGAAAACCCACCACAATAAAAACTTAATTATCAAGAAAACCCAATTTAAAACTGGGCCACTATCTGAACAGAGTTCACAAAAAAAGAAATAAAAATATTTGTTAAATGTGTTCAACATCCTTAGCAACTAGGGAAATGCAAATTAAAACAACTTTGAGTTTTCATCTCACCCCAGTCAGAATGGCTATGGTCAAGAAAACAACTAACAGCCGGGCGGTGGTGGCGCACGCCTTTAATCCCAGCACTCGGGAGGCAGAGGCAGGCAGATCTCTGTGAGTTCGAGGCCAGCCTAGTCTCCAAAGCGAGTTCCAGGAAAGGCGCAAAGCTACACAGAGAAACCCCGCCTCAAAAAAAAACAAAAACAAAAACAAAAACAAAAAAAAAAGAAAACAACTAACAAATGCTGGCATGGGTGTGGGGAATGGGGAACCCTTACTCACTCAATGTTGGTGGGACTGCTAACTGGCACAGCCTCTATGGCAATCAATGTGGAGAAATCTCAAAAAGCTAAAAGTAGATCTTCGTATGATTCAGCTATACCACTCTCCTTGGCTATGTCCAGAGGACTCAACATCAACATCCTACTCCACCAATACATGT
Source organism: Peromyscus nudipes (assembly GCA_902168325.1). NCBI lineage: Eukaryota > Metazoa > Chordata > Mammalia > Rodentia > Cricetidae > Peromyscus > Peromyscus nudipes. The sequence continues at coordinate 25,284 of CABHPH010123163.1, forward strand.
TCACTCTGCTAACAACAGTGAGGAAATGGAAACCAACTGATGTCCCTCCATTGATGAATGGATTAACAAAGATGTGCTAAGTATACACAATGGCTGGGCATGGTGGCGCACGCCTTTAATCCCAGCACTTGGGAGGCAGAGGCAGGCGGATCTCTGTGAGTTCAAGGCTAGCCTGGTCTACAAAGTGAGTTCCGGAACAGCCAGGGCTATTACAACCCTGTTTCGAAAAACCTTAAAAAAAAACAAAAAACAAAAAACAACAACAAAAAAAAACCAACCAATACACACAACGGAATTTCTCTTGGGCTGTAAAGAAAAAAGTGAAATCATGACCTTTGCAGATAAATGGAACTAGAAAATACAATACTGCATGAGTTAATGTAATACAAACCGAGAAAGGCAAATTTCACGTGTTCTCTCTTATTTATGGACGTTGAGTGTATAAACTGCAATAACCACAGAAACCCAGAGAGTAGAAGGGGACCACGGAGTGTGGTGAAAAGGAGCTCTAGAGGGGCACAGGTGCTATGAAGAAGGAAATGGGAAGAGTGGAAGTGGGTGGGACAACATGACTAACGGGAGAGGAGAGGAAAGGCTATACAGAAGGAGAGTAACACTAAGAATGCTCAAGAGCCAAAACCATTGTTTATTACAATTACATGTACTCCTATAAATATATGTGCATACATACACACCGTTTAAATGCAGTAACAGAGTGATAATGTTCTCCATGGGTTCTCCAAGCACAGAAAACACTCATTTGAGTTGTTCAGGCAGTCTCTCCCATCAATATAAGCTATTGCTCTTGGAAGGTAAGACACTATTGCTGAAGCTATCACACATACTCCAGACACAGACAGGACTTGGAAGAACAGGCTAGAACTGACCTGGAAGCTGCCTTCCTGAGGACTAGCAGTATCCAAAAGTGCTATGCAAACTGCCAAGGGGAGGGCAGCAGTCAGTGGTCCTACCTAGCTATAAATCCTGCAAACCACAATGACTGGCCCAGCAAGTTATCTCCACTGGTTGAATAATGGCACTTTTACCTTGGGACTAACCAACAGCTGTGTAACTGGACTGAAGGCTGGCTAAAGAGGAGGGAATTCATGCTTGTTACTATAAACCTAGTCAATTACTCATAGCTGATCCAAAGTTATGGACCCTTGACAGAACCTTCTATTGCCATGTTCCTAAACCAGCATAATTTCTAAATGCACTCTAAGTATTTATCTTTATACTCACAAGTAAATGTAGCTCACCCCTCATCAAAGAAGTTTCTTTTTTGCAGCAGATGGAAACCATTACAGAAATCCACAAATGTTCAAATTACAAAAATCCACAACTGACACATCTTCAGTGCAACCCTTATACCTAAGGCTCAAGAACACTGCAAAGAGGGGGTGGAAAGATTTCATGAGCCAGAGAACCAAGATGCCTGTTGCTGAACAGTGTCTTCTAGACACGACAGGGAAGCCGCACCATTAAGTCCTAACAATACTGCTGTTCAAACAAGACCTGCATAATGACAACATCACTTATGTGCCTACCTGGGTGGGGAAACCACACAAGATCCTTCTCCCAGATGAAGAGCTATGGGTGAACAGGACACAGAGAGAAGGCCCCAGGATTAAGAGCACTTATTGCTCTTGCAGAGGACCTGGGTTCTGGCCTTAAGGTACTACTGTATGCATATGGTAAGCACACATACATACACTATTTTATGTTACAGCAATAAATGGATGCAGAAAGAGAAAAATCAATCTCCTCCAGGGATGAGCCCCCTGATAAATTATCCAATCTCAAGTGATTAGCCCTAAACACATATACATAGAACACTCAACTCAGTATGCTGTATATACTTACAAACACACATAATTTAAAAGGTCATAAATTTGAGAGTGGGGCCACAGAATGAGGGGTGAAAATTATGTACTTGCAGTACTTATATATGAAATATTCTTACAAAAAAAAAAAAAACCAGTCATTCACTTTTATGTGTAGCATGCAGTTTTAGTATGTCTTTCTTTTTCACTCAGTCTGACAAACTATTTAATGGAACCTAACTTAAATATCTATCGTCAAAAACTGAAGAAAAGCTAGATGTGGTGGGTCACAACTTTAAAATCAGCTCTTGGGAGAAAGGCAGGTGGATCTGTGAGTTCCAGACCAGTCAGAGATACACAGTGAGACAACAGTAAGATGCTAGCTAGTGCATCCTTGCAAGGTACCAGAACCTTGACTGAAGGTGGTGAGAGAATGAAGAAAACACAGACGCATCAACACAGAAAGCTAGGATGGGATGTCTAGGAGAAAGAAGCTATAGCACCCAAAAAGCTTAGTATGTTTATTATTTACAGCTAACCTCAGTAGGAACAGTCTCTGTAGGAGAGCCCATCTTCAGGACATCAACATCCAAGGGAGAAAGCTAAAGTGCACATTTTCTGCAGTCAACATTCCCCAGAGGAAGGCTTTGCCACTCCCATGGGTCATTACGTCAAACACACAATTTTACTTGTTCCCTATATGATGCTGTCTCAAATAAAAGCTGAATAGGCTCCTACTGAATTATCTCACACAATTCAGAAACGGAAGTCTAACAACATTATCTTTACTTGAAGCACTATGTTCTTTCTATACCAAGGCTTAGCCGTAAATGAACCTCTTTCAATATTGGCAAAAAGCCAAGGTCACGAGTACATTAATGTTTGTCTCAGTCCACATCCCTAAATCAATCTACAGTATGTCAAAGCCTTTAACCAAGTTAATCATCTGAGTGCCCATAGTAATCTAAATTGTGATTTTATCATACCAACCCCTATCATCGCAAGCCAAGGTGAGGGAATAATATAAGGAGGAATAAGTACCAATTTATACCAATTCTCAACTAATTATACTCTGAAAAGGGGAGAGAAGAAAATAAGCACATTTTAATGAATAGACTCAATGGGCTAGAGTTAACTACACTTGCTGCTCTTACAGAGGACCTGGGTTTGGTCCAGCACCCACATGATGGTTCACAACCACCTGGAACTCCAATTCCAAGGGATCAGACCCTCTTCAAATCTCCACAGACACAAGGTGAATATACATACATACATGCCGACTGAACACTACACATAATGTAATCTTTAAAATATTAATATATTTATCCAGTTAACAAATGCTTACCCCAATAATTAACAAAAAGGCAGACATTTCCTCAACCAATAAAGGAACAGAAAACCCAGAAACAATAAAGTACCTCACTGAGTAAAGAACAAAGTAACAAAAAGAAGGACCCGTTCTTTCAGTCACATGAAAACAACCAGAGCTAACGATAAAGCAAACAGCAAATCTGTTTTAAATCTGTATGTAATCCAAAGGATAAAAACCAAATAAATGCTCTTCTACAAAAGTACAAACTGGTGTCTCAAATGTAAAAAGAGATGCACATATGCAGGACAGACGCGTGCGCGCGCACACACACACACCCCACCTAAGATCTCAGTGCACATTTGAAAACCTATCAGTCCAGATATCTACCTCAGTCTTCTATAGCCTTGTTTAAGAAAATCAGTTATCCCCAGAAGCTAACCATTCAGATGGTAAAAAAAAGTAAAAAATATTAATTTTTTTTAAAAAAGGAAAGTGAGTGGCAACTTTTAACTTAAAAATAAGAGTAAAAAAATTACATACTCAAAATTTACTAAAATAAGGATCAAATGGGGAGGGAGGAAATAAGGGAAGAGACAAAAACTAAGGGGCATCTGAAGGGCTTATGGAAAACTCACGAAACAGAAGCTTCTTAAAATATACACATATGGTCAGGCAGCGGTGGCCCACGCCTTTAATCCCAGCACTAGGGAGGCAGAGCCAGGCGGATCTCTGTGAGTTCAAGGCCAGCCTGTTCTACAGATCGAGATCCAGGAACAGGCACCAAAGCTACACAGAGAAACCCTGTCTCCAAAAACCAAAAAACAAAACAAAAAACAACAACAACAACAAAAAATACACATACATGTAACTAAATGGAATCACCAAACAATGGGGGAGAAAAAAAGCCCCAATTAGACATTAACCCCAAATGAAACCTCCAGTTCTAGGGCCCCACAGAACCCCTAAAGAACCCAGGCTATTGGTTGCTCTCCACAAAATGATACTAAGACCCTACTGCTGAAGACAACACATAATAACTCACTGAGCACAGAGACGTTGGGCTGGCACTACCTAGAGCCTTCCTCCTATAGACTAGTGTTCATGACACTAGAAAGTACTCTGGCAAACACCAACCCAGCTACAAACCCTTCAACCTACACTGGTGACCTGCCCCCAAGATACACTGGTGCAGTAGTGGCCCAAAGCTTGGTTGGGGGATTAACAACCCATACCTGATTGGATTTAAGACCCACTCTATGAGATGGAACCCGTATCTGCTTGGAACCCTGACACTGCTTGGGTGGCCAAGAACCTGAGACTAGATAGCCCAGGTATCTAGGGGAAACCAAATGCTACTGTTCTGCTAGGGGAACACAACAACCAAATGACCCCCAGTGATAGTCTACAACACTCATAGATCAGTCAGTGCCTTGCTCAGCCATCACCAGGGGCTCTTCCTCCTGCAGCAGGTGGGAACAAATCAGAGACCCACAGCCAGACTATGTGCAGAGAGTGAGAGACCTTGGAACACTCAGCCCTAAATGGGATGTCTCTATCAAATTCCTCTCCTCAGGGCTCAGGGAACTCTGCAGAAGAGAAAACAGAAAGAGTGTATGAGCCAGAGGGGATTAAAGTCTCCTAAACACAGCCCGAGTGGTGCACATATGAACTTGGAGACTGTGGCAGCATGCACAGGTCTGCACAGGTCTGCACAAGATAAGGTCCCAGAGCTAAGAGAAGTGGACACACACCCTCACTAACCAAAAGCTACTTTTCTCCAGGAAAGTCTCACTGGGGAAACGAAGGGTAGGACCTTATGCCCAGCAGAAGGCATCTTTGGAAGCTGTCTCATATGCTGGATTGAGGGTTGTTGTTTTTTAATCTTATAGGTCCTTTGCATATATATTATGGTTTCCGGTTGTGTTTTCATGGGATTCCTGTGTCAACTTATGTGTCTCTGCATCTGTGTGTTTCTTGTGCTTTTTCTTCTGCTTGTTTTGTCCTATTCCGATTTGTTTTTGTTTTATCTTATTTTACTATTATTCCTTAGATGTCTGTTTTCTTAGGAAAGACCAAAGAGAGAAGAAAGTGTAGATCAGGATGAGAAGCCATAATCAGAATATATTGTATTTAAAAAATCTAGGTTGGGGATTTAGCTCAGTGGTAGAGCGCTTGCCTAGCAAGCACAGGCCCTGGGTTCGATCCTCAGCTCCAAAAAAAAAAAAAAAAAAAACTATTTTCAATAAGAGAAAAAAATTAAAATAATAAAGTGAGTGAACTTGAAATTCAAAGAGCAAAAAATTACATACTCAAAATTTACTAAAATAATTTAGAAAATAATATAATCTGTGTCAAGATACTATGAAGCATTTAATTTATAGCTTTCAAAAACTAAAAGCATACGCTGGGCAGTGGTGGCGCACGCCTTTAATCCCAGCAACCAGGAGGGAAAGACAGGTGGATCTCTGTGAGTTCCAAGCCAGCCTGGTCTACAGAGTTCCAGGACAGCCAAGGCAGAGAAACCCTGTCTCGGAAACACACACACACACACACACACACACACACACACACACACACACACACAGCTGGTAAAAGCTTAAGAAAAACGAAAAGCCATTAATTAAAGGACTACTGACACATGAAAAAAATGCCATTTTATTTCACAAAAGTACAAACTGGAACCTCAAATGTAGACAGAAGAGATGTACACAAAACTCCTAAAAACATACACAGGCATATACACAACTACAGTAACTAGTTATTACACAGAGGCATAAATGAACAGTTTGTGGTAGGGCTAGGATGTAGCTGATTGGTAAAGTGCTGGTACAGAATTTGAAAAAATTTGAACCTCCAGCAACTCTAACACACACACACACACACACACTCTCTCTCTCTCTTTCTCTTTCTCTCTCTCTCTCTCACACACACACACACACACACACACACACAGAGAGAGAGAGAGAGAGAGAGAGAGAGAGAGAGAGAGAAGCAACCTAAGTGTGATATGCTCTTGCCTAGAGCAACAAATCAACAAAAGATGGTCTGTACAATATGTACTACAAACAAGGATGGCTCACAGCACTGCTCCCCAACTTCATTTACCAAAGGAGGGAAAAGCTCACAATCATAGAGAAAGGCATATTATGAGCTGTTTACATATGAGAAAACAGAACCACAAAAGACAGCATTTTTTCTTCCCTTTTTGATTTTTTAAAAAGATTGTGTGTGTATGTGCATGTGTGCATGCACACTTGAGGTCACACGTCGGTGGAAGCCAGAGGCATTCAATCCTCTGGAGCTGTAGTTACAGGTGGTTGGTAAGAGTCTGACATGGGTGCTAGGAACCCAACTGTGACCGTCTGCCTCGTGTCCAGCCCTCTTCTTTGGGTTTCTGAGACTGATCTCATGATGTAGCACAGGCTGGTCTGCATGCAGTCTAAATCATCCTGCCTCAGACTACAGTACAAGGATGAAATGTGTGATGAGCCACCACCACAGACTATAAATGTACTTACTAATTATTGAAATGTCAAAGTTTTCCTAAAGTGAAAATACAACTAGCATGTAACATGACTTCAATATATCTATGATGTTTGGGATCTTTTTAAAAAAGAATAAAGATGTATCACTTTTATCAAAGACAACCTATTAAAAATGAAGGAAGACCCTCAGCTGATGGAACAGGGCTAGAGCGTTAGCTCAGTGGATAGTGTATGCTCTGCCCCAGCACAAGCACCTGAATTTGAGTACCAGCACCCTTGTAAAAGCTCAGGTAGTAGCACACATCTGTTTTTCCAAATGCTGGGAGGCAGAAACAAGTGGATCCCTGGGGCTTAATCACTGGCTAGCCAGTCTAGCCAATTACCAGGCTCCAGGACCAGGGAGCAAAGGAAGAAGACAGTATGACAGAACCTGTGGTGGCCACAGGCGCTGCACAAATGAGCACACACACAGGCACACACCACACACAAAATACTATTTAAAATTTTTAAAAAATCCAATGGAAAGCAAAAACATATGATTAAAAAAAATTATCAAAACCTTTATTCGGATCTTTAAAACAAAGACTTTCTTGTTTCAACATATCTATATAATTATAGACCAAAAATGCAGATATAAAATGAAAACTCATAATGTATCACTAGCTAAACTTAAATTCTGACTAATTAGAGTAAATAATCCAAACAGCCATTCTGACAACTGGAATTAAAAACACCTTAAGAGCAATTATGTTTAAGTGTGCTCAGGCATTTAATGACTGTTCAAATCATCTAAAGTAGATGAATACATGTTTTAACAGGTTAAGAAATTATAAATATTTTAACTTTATCTAATAACCTACTTATCTGTTATCTACTCTAATGGAATTAATTAAGAATATTTGCTCTTACTAATAAATTAGCTCAATATTAAAAATGCAGTGGTATAATTCATTTTAACCCCATATAGCTGTGTGTGTGTGTGTGTGTGTGTGTGTTTGTCTGTGTGTGTCTGTGTGTGTGCGTGTGTGTGTGTGTGTACACGTACGTGTACTATATACAAATATTCTACAAGGGAAGTATGCTGCATACATCCAGCTCAAGAATAAATTTTATGCAACATATAACACACATAACACATAGCTTTTTTTCCCCGTATGTGCTTTAAAAGAGCCCCAGATAAACTCATAATAAACAGGCATATGGTTAAATAACTAACAGGACAATAGGGTATCTCCAGGAAAAGTTTTAGTAATATCCCTAATACCAGAGCATAAGCTTCTGATAGTGCAGGCAAATTCCTAAACTTAAAATGGGAATAAGAAGCTGAGAATGGGGCTGGAGAGATGGCTCAGGTTAAGAACATCGTCTGTTCTTCCAGAAGTCATGAGTTCAATTCCCAGCAACCACATGATGGCTCACAACCACCTATGACATCTGGTGCCCTCTTCTGGCCTGCATAACACTATATACATAATAAATAAATAAATCTTTAAAAAAAGAAGCAGCAGCGGAGAATGACAGTGCACACATTTAACATCAAAGGAACAAAGAGGCAGTGGATCTCTGTGAATTCAAGGCTAGCCAGGGCTACACAGTAAGATCCCATCTCAAACTCCAGCTCCCCAAAAGAATCAGGTTATTTGTGGTCTAAAAACATACAATTAAAACCTCTTCACGTAACACCTACCAATAAACAGGAATCTTATTAACAGAAAATATTCACTGTATTTCACACTGTTGTCACATGCTTCAAATTACTAGTGCCAAATGCAATACCCAATGAGTCAACTCCACAAATGCATCATTCATTCCTTCGGTAAACATAAAGTTCCAAATTAGAATTTAATTACTAATAGGAAGCACAGCAACACTTTTAAAGGTCCTGGTGTTTTTAATATTAAAAATGCTTACAGTAATTGAGAGAAAGGGGGACTCAAACTCTGAAATAAATAAACCTCTTAAGTATAAATAAGTCTTCACCAAATATCAAAATAATACCAAATAAAGAAAAGAAACATTCAAATTATTTCTTGATAAATGAACGCTGCTGCTATCTTGATAAATGCACGCATAAAAGTATGAATATCCCCGAAACTCATAAAATTGGTTCAAGTTGTTTTTTTTTTCAATGAAGACTGTAAACATTTAAAATATTTATGAGCCAAAATTTGGCAAGCACAGCTGGGTGGTGGTGGTGCATGTCTTTAATCCCAGCACTCAGGAGGCAGAGGCAGGTTGATCTCTGTGAGTTCAAGGCCAGCCTGGTCTACAAATAGAGTGCCTGGACAACCAGAGCTGTTACACAGAGAACCCCCGTGGAGGGTACACCAAGCACTAGAGATATAATAGTCAATTATCAACCAGATATAGCAAAACTTAAAGAAATAACATCTAAAATTAAATCTTTAAAATATTATTATGTGCATACCCATTAAATCCAGTGACAATTTTCAGTATTCTTTCCTTCATTTCATCAAAGGGAATATATTCAACATTAGGATTAGGAGGACCTCTTGGTTCAGGAGCTGAAGTTCTGAAATCATCCATCACTTTCTCCAGTTTGAAAATAAAATAACCTTTAAATTGGGACCACTGAATCCTATAAAGAAAAAAGTCAGAAAACATTAACAATTACTCTTGCAATTACTTAACACTAAACACAGACACAGACACTATAAAGATGCTCATAATTTCCACAATAATGCTTATGTGGACTAGGAAAGTCTCTTACCATTAAAAGTACAGAGTAAGTCACGTTTGGTGGCATATACCTTTAATTCCAGCACTTGGGAGACTGAATGTTTTAGTTAGGGTTTATACTGCTGAGAAGAGACACCATGACCACGGCAACTCTTATAAAGAAAAACATTTAATTGTAGTGGTTGGTTCACTTACAGTTCAGAGATTCAGTCTATTATCATCATGGAAGGAAACAAGGCAGCATGCAGGCAGAAGGAAGTGGTCTAAGACACTGGGTGTGGCTTGAGTATATATAAGGTCTCAAAGCCTGCCTCCAGTGACACACTTCCTCCAAGGCCGCACCTCCTAATGATGCCACTCCCTACGAGGTTATGGGGGGAAATTACAAACTACCCAACTGAGGCAGGAGGATCTCTGTGAGTTTAAGGCCAGTCCTGTCTACAAAGTAAGTTCCAGGACAATCAGGAACCACACAGTGAGATCTTGTCCCCCCCCCCAAAACAACAACAACTAAATAAATAAATAAATAAGTAAATAAGTAAGTAAATAAATAAATAAATAAGTAGGTAAGTAAGTAAGTTCTTTTCCTCCCTCCCTTTTCAGTCACTGTTATTTGAGGTATTCAGGGTACTGGTCCCAGCCTATCTGACATAGCAAAAAAAGTACACAAACGCCCGGGCTAGAAGATGGCTCAATGTTTAAGGCACACATAGTTCAAGCATGAAGGCAAAACCTTGGATCCCCAGAATCAAGTACTAGGTGGGTATGGTAGCCTATGTATAATTCTAGCACTCAGAAGGTAAAGATGAGAATCCATGAAGCTGACTGGCCAGCCAGCCAAACTGTATCAGCAAGACCTGGGTTCAACAAAAAAACTTGACTCCACTCAACAAATAAAGTGGAGAAAGAAATCATCAATTCCAACATCATCCTTTGACTACAAAAATGAAGATACACATACACACAGGCATGCAAACATGCACACATGCATAAGGAAAAATAAACAAGTACCCCATTTATTTTTTTCTCTATTCATTGCTGGGTAGTAATTTCCTCCAAGATAAAACGCTAACATTGACCAGCTCACTGCGACCCATCTTCCCCAATCTTATATAAGGAGTAAGAACTGCTGACATTTTTTTTTTAAGTGTATGGGTATTTTGTCTAAATGCTTTCTTGTGCACCTTCTGGGTGGGTGCCTGGTGCCCAAGGAGGCTACAAGAGTGTGTCAGATCTTCTGTTGCAGGCAGTTGTGAGTTGCCATATGGGTGCTGGGAATCAAAACCCAGGCCCTCTGGAAGAACAAGTGCTCTTAACCACTGAGTCATCTCTCAGACTCCCTCCCACCCCCAGACACTCTTAGGCAAGCTGAGTAGCCTAGATACTCAGACCAGCTACGCTGCCTGGAAGATACATTCTCTGACCTGCTCAGCTGCTTACAAGCGACTCAGTGTGTTCTGTATATCCAGCTATTGTAACCTGCCAGGCATTCTAGGGTTGGCTTTTGATGGTAAAACTGCCCCAGAGTCACTTCTGCTCTTGTAGTTAACACTTCATCCATGCTTCAACTAACAGCAGTATTTGAACAGGAATGACTCCATACGTAGGCTCATATATTTGAATGCTTGGTCATTAGGGAGTGGGCTTTGGGGTTTCAAACATTCAAGCCAGGCTCAGTGTCTCTCTCTTCCTGCTACCTGTGAATCATGATACAGAACTCTCAGCTCCTTCTCCAGCACCCTGTCTGCCTGCATGCTGCCCCACTTCCTGACATGCTGATAACAGACTAAACCTTTAAACCAGCAGTTTTCAACCTGTGGGTCGCAACCCCTTGGGGTGTCAAATCACAGGGGTAGCCTAAGACCATCAGAGAATATATTTACATTACAATTCATAACAGGAGCAAAATTACAGTTATAATATAAGCAAGCCCCAATTAAATGTTTTCCTTGTAAGAGTTGCTGTGGTCATGGTGTCTCTTCACAGCAACAGAACATTGACTGAAACCAGTAAATATAAACTGAGCCAGTGCTCACCAAGTTGGACTTTGGTGATATCCTTACTTTAGTCTGGCAATGGTTCCTGATCAAGGGTGAGTAGAGGTTTGTTCGTGTCTCCCCGGGAATAGTACCAGACCTCTTAATCCTTTCTTCACATTTTACCATTAATATAAGAAAAAGTATGAAGGTGATACCTGAACAAACAGTCTCAATTCTAGGAGATACAGAAGTTAGGGATGTCACCTATTTTTTGTGCTGACAGTACTCTCATGTACGTTCACTATACACAATTACAGAAAAAAGAGCATTAATTTGCTATATATGACTGTCTAGCAGTCCTATAAACTAGGAGAGTAGTTTCCAATTGTGATTCAAGAGATCAGGCTTGAACCAGGAATCAGGCAACTTCACTGTGCTATTAGCTCTATCTTCACTGGGCCAGCAACCCTGAAAGCAATGCTGGATGGAAATGATGATGACCTAGCAGCAATCCAGCAGCAGCACCAAATCATACTAACAGTATTATCAGAAATTCAGTTTTGCATTGTTCTGTGTTTTAAATCTGGGGCTGGAGATGTAACTCAGTTGGTAAAATGCTCACCTAGCATAGACGGCGTGCCCTGGGCTTGATCCCTAGCACAGTATAAATTGGGCATGCACAAATTGGCCATGGTGATGTAAGACTGTATTCTCAGCAGTTGGGAGATGGAGACAGGAGGTCAGAAATTCAAGGTCAGCATGGGCTAACATGAGGTAAGCCCCTCCACCCTTTTCATTTTAACAACCCACAACATCAAGGTCAAGAGCAATTAAAAGGTCTTGAGGAAGAGCAAGTAGTGTCATAGACTACGGATCCCAGCTACTCAAGAGGCTAAGGCTGAAGGACCTCTTGAACCCAGTTCCAGATCCGCCTGTCTCAACGTAAATTTTCTCAAGGAACAGGAAGATCCACGATCAACAAAATTAGTTTCAAAAGACTTTGGATTAAATAAAAAATTCATGATGGAGATTTTTGTGCTAATACACAAAACATACAGGAGGATCAATGTAGGTTTAGAACTATTAACAGGAGGGCTCCAGGACAAAGTTAGAATAAGCTGAACCTTAAAAGGATAAAGCCAGCAGTACAAGAAAAAAAAAAAGTCAACAAAGGGACTTTCCCATACTCAGCGATGCTGGCATTGAGGCCCACAAAATCCTGTCTTGTGGCAAGCTACCCTATGTGCTTTAAGTTTTCTGTAGCATGGCCAAGCCAGGAACAATGGCCACTCCTCAGAAGTAACAATCAACAAAAGTACTCCCCAGACACTGCTAAATGAACTTCCACCAGTTAAGAACCACCACAACCCTAATCCCTTCTGCTGAGGACTACAATAAAAAAATGAAACTAGGAAACCCAGAACCTCAAACAGAAATCTCACAATGAGACATGAGGTTTACTTAATACTCTAGCACTGTGACCTCTGGAAGGGTAAACACTCAGGTTAGTCTTCCTGCTGGCTGTGCCCCTGACAACACCATAGGCTGTGTCACTATGAAACTGTAACCCCAAATAAGTCCCTTCTCCTTTCAGCTGCTCCTGTCAGGATATTATCACAGTAACAATGAGGTCACTAAGACAAGCAGCACATGAAAAGCTGTCTGTAGGTTGAACATAATAAATATTAAAGAACTCGAGCATGACTTGGTATCATCAGGGCTCCTATATCCATACCCCGAAGACACCAAGGGATGACTATCAGTTTGCAAATTCAAAGAGCTCACAAGGGTAACTGAAAGTAGCACCTAAGAATTGACAAGACAGACTTGTATCAAAGCATGATAGAGAAAGTGCATAATCTTGGAACCAAAGAGAAAACCCTACAATATTTCACTGATGAAACACAGAGGACCTCAAGTCAGTGTCAGAAGAGCAATAGGAAGACACCTCAAAATCTGAATCAGAGATGAGGATTTTTCAACTATATGCCGAAACTATCCATCAAGTAGGACAGTGATAGCAACACATCTTCAAACAATAAAAGCAAAATTAACCAGTTTGCTGTCCAGCCTTCCCTCACTCCATGAAATCAAATAAAACCAAGAAAGGATGGCATAGTGTCTAGAAAATGAAGATCACAAATAAATCAGAATTATAAAGAGGGAGATCTTTCATTCTAAGAATTGTCAACTAAGTTGTAAGATGTGAAGATTCCTATCTTTATAACATGGTAAAATTGAAAGTCTACAGGTAATCAATTTGGAATAAACAATCAAGAATGGTTCTTTCAGCTTTTATAGGGCAAAAGACACGATCAGTAAGACAAAAAGACAGCCTACAGAATGGGAAAAGATCTTCACCAACCCCACATCTGACAGAGGACTGATCTCCAAAGTATATAAAGAACTCAAGAAACTAGACATCAAAATACTGAACAATCCAGTTAAAAAATGGGCGAAAGAGCTGAACAGAGAATTCTCAAAAGAATCACAAATGGCTGAAAGATGTTAAAGGAAAGGCTCAACATCCTTAGTCATCAGAGAAATGCAAATCAAAATGACTCTGAGATACCACCTTACACCTGTCAGAATGGCTATGATCAAAAACACTAATGACAGTCTATGTTGGAGAGGATGTGGAGCAAAGGGAACACTCCTCCACTGTTGGTGGGAATGCAAGCTTGTACAACCACTGTGGAAATCAGTATGGAGGTTTCTCAGAAAATTGGGAAATCGATCTACCTCAAGACCCAGCCATACCGCTCTTGGGCATATACTCAAGGAATGCTCAATCATACCACAAGGGCACATGTTCAGCTATGTTCATAGCAGCATTATCCGTAATAGCCAGAACCTGGAAACAACCTAGATGCCCATCAACTGAAGAATAGATTATGAAAACGTGGTACATATACACAATGGAGTACTACTCAGCAGAGAAAAAACAATGACATCATGAAATTTGCAGGAAAATGGATGGAACTAGAAAATATCATCCTGAGTGAGGTAACCGAAATCCAGAAGGACAAACGTGGTATGTACTCACTCATAAGTGGATACTAGATATAAAGCAAAGAACAATCAGACTGCAACCCACAGATCCAGGGAGGCTACATAGCAGGATGGACCCTAGAATGACTGTGGCTTATAATAAGTTTTGGTTTTACTCAATCACTGGGCAAGCTTCAGTGAAACATTTCACTATTAGGATAAGAATTTGTACTGTATCAAGCTGATAATAGAAAAAAAATTAAATTAAAAAAAAGAATGGTTTTTTTCTGGGCTAGCAAGAGGCTCAACAGAGAAGGAGCTTGCTGCCAAACCTGATGACCTGAGTTCAATCCCTGGATCCTACACAATAGGAGAAACAAACTCTTGCAAGTTGTCCTCTGACCTCCATGGGTACAGTTACACATGTCTGTCACCCCACAATTTAAATTTTAAAAATGCCCCTTTATCACTAGGCATGGAGACCCTTGCCTATAATCCTAGCAGAGGGAGTCCTGTCTCAAACATCTACAATGGGGCTACTTGGGCCAGCCCTTCCAAAGGTCACAAAGGCCAAGGAATGATGCAGAAGCAGTCTGTGCACCTGACACTGTCTAAAAGTGATCTAACCATGGCTCGCTCTTGTATTCTGTTTATACTTGTATCAGATAGTGGGTCACAACCCCTTTGGGTGTCCAATGGCCCTTTCACAGAGGTCACCTTAGAGCATAGGAAAACACAGACATTTACCTTATGATTCCTAACAGTAGCAAAATTAGTTATGAAGTAGCAACAAAAGTAATTTTATGATTGGGGTCACCACGACATGAGGAAGTATATCAAAGGGTCACAGCGTTAGCAAGGTTGAGAACCACTGTTCTAAGGAGACATATACACTCCTTTCTTTGGCTATCAGACTAGTGACATTTGCTATTCTTGCGGAGGGCCGGCATTAAGTTTATAGCACTCACACTTCTGCTGACAATCATATGTAAATCCAGTTCCAAGAAATTTGATGTTCTCTTCTGACCTCCAAGGGCCTCTTCTGACTCCAGAAGCACCAGGTATGCATGTGGTATACATATATACATATATAGGCAAAACACTCATACACATAAAGTAAATCTTTAAAAATAATAAAGTAGAGCCGGGCGTTGGTGGCGCACGCCTTTAATCCCAGCACTCGGGAGGCAGAGCCAGGCGGATCTCTGCGAGTTCGAGGCCAGCCTGGGCTACCAAGTGAGCTCCAGGAAAGGTGCAAAGCTACACAGAGAAACCCTGTCTCGAAAAACCAAAAAAAAAAATAATAATAATAATAAAGTAGAAAGAAATGTAAGAACTTAGGGATGTGGGTAACATCTTGGGATGGCATTAGTAAAAGTAAAATGTGTCAGTTAACAAAAATGTGTTGAGCTGAATATGTACTGTCACATTAACAGGTAACAAACTTCAAGAAGTCTCTACCCTAGAAATACTTTCAGAGGCACTTTAAGTAATCTCTCTTATTAAAGAGAAGAAAATTCTCAGTATTACTTCCCAACTCATTTCTATTTCTTTAAAGATAAAGAAAATATGTCAACTGGCAAACCAGTATAGAAAATAAGGGAAAAAATGTTATCACTTAGCTTTTTCAAAGTCTAGTGAGATTTATTATTACAGTACTTGGTAAGGGAAAAGCATACTGCCACATTCAATGACCTCACTTCCTAGTTCTAAAACTGAAGTATAGGTAGGGAATGCCCAGCTCCTTTCTCATATATACCTCCTGATGAACAATCTATGTGGCTCATGCTCACCCTACATACAATAATGAGCAATCTTCCCTCTTATTCCCTACATACACATCTTTCTGGTAGATTACCCCCACCCAGTGTTTTTCCCATCCTCATCATTTTTCTTTACTCCTCCTCCCCTAGTTCCTACTTCATTTCTTCACTGTCCTGTAAAGTAAAATTACTAGTGATATCT
This sequence comes from Peromyscus nudipes, assembly GCA_902168325.1. NCBI lineage: Eukaryota > Metazoa > Chordata > Mammalia > Rodentia > Cricetidae > Peromyscus > Peromyscus nudipes. The sequence continues at coordinate 41,539 of CABHPH010123163.1, forward strand.
CTCAGTCAGGCTTTCAGCTCTATCACTAAAACTAATTTGTCCCTATCAAGATCAGTGACTTCCATGTTGCTGTATCCAGTGGTTAACTCTCACTCTTCAACTTCCCTGCTCTCCCAGGAGCATTCTGCAAGGTTACCATTGTTCATTTTCAGCTGCCCAATGTGGCAACTCAAGAGCTCAACCTACCTGTTCTCTATGTAGAGCTAGTGGTTTCACCCAGTGTCACTTTTACACCTCTGTATGTCAACTGGATCTAATTTCTTAAAATTCATCTGTTCAACCATGTAGTTCATGTTTACACTTTGCCAACAGTATCCGATACTGAACCGATTTTTCCCATCAATAGTCCCTGCCTGAACCATCTTCTCCATGTAATGAAATTCCTAAATCACTACTGACTCCTTTCCCACATCTTCCAGTCAAAAAAAAAAATCTTATTATACCTTTAAAATATAGAAAGAATAGCTGGGGCCAGGCGTGATGGTGCACACCTTTAATCCCAGCTCTAGGAAGGCAAGGAGGATTACTGTGAGTTCAAGGGCAGCTAGGCCTAGAGTGAAATCCTGTTTCAAAAACAAAACAAAAAGCTGGGTATGGTAGTACTCACCTTTAAGCCCAGCACTCAAGACAGAGTTGGAGGCTAGCCTAGTCTACATAGCAAGTTCCAGGGCATACAGTGAAATCCTGTCTCAAAACAAAGTACTACTTATTCCAAAGCACCACTATTCCTTACCCTGAATTAAAGCTATGTCTGCATGGAGCTACAAGTATAACTTAATGGTGGAGCGGTGCCTGAGTGCTGGGTTCAATCCTCAGTTCCAATGAAGGAACAAAAGAATAAACAACACCCACCTCTCCCTTACAATACCCGAAAGGTTTCAGCACAACCATCCACAGAACAATTCCACTGGCAGTCTAACGTTATCTCTCTCTGCTTCAAACCTGAGTTTCACTAAGACCAAAGTTTTCAAGAGGTCCAAAATGACCCACAGGGGGAGATGAATCTGGTTCTGTCACCTCTTCCAGCCTTTTGTCATCCCACTCCAACCCCTCCCTAGTCTGTGAAAATGCTGCATACCCCCACTACTGTTTAAGTACAGGAAAAGAATATCAAAACAAAACACGAAGTATTCATTATATTACCATGTGACTGCAGAACAGGCCAAAGGATCCAGCTAACTCCGCGGAGCTCACACCAGAAGTATCAGCAAAACAAATTTAACACATGACTAAGGAAGTCATCAAGTATCACAAGCACATCTACCATGGGAATGGAGGTTTTCCAGAAGGCCTTAGAATGTCTTTAAAGATGGGTGCCCACAATAGAGGAACATGAAGTCACCATGACAAGGGAGCATTATCTACTAGAGAACTAAGGAATTAAGTAAGCAGGAAAACAGAGGGCCACAACTTACTTAATCAGACATACGCTCACAGGCTCTCAAACTTCACAGGGCCTTAATTCAACAGTGGAGGCACATGAGGATTTTCAATATGATGTCCAAAGAGAGTAAATAAAACTGTACTTCAGGAAACCATTTTTTTTTTTAAAAGCCCATGCTGAAATCCAAAGACAATGAGAATGGTATACAGATGTTCCCTGATGGAAAACCCCAAATTGTCTGAGAATCTTATTTCCCCTACTGTAAGTCTCATTTCCTCAAATTTACAGTAGTTTCCTGAGAATTTTCCTAGTACTCCTAAAGTATGCTAGATTTCCCAAGAGCAAAGCTATGGTTTATCCCTCTCTTGCACAAAATCCTGAAGTAACCATTTCTCATCTTTCTCCATTCAAAAATTCCACATCAGAGCTACAGTTTCTGACTCGCACATCAATCAGGAGTCTTGCATTTCCTGACTTCCTTTGATCACTGTAGACCCCACCTCCCCATCTCCTTTACCTCCTTGTACAACCAGTAAAAACTGCTGATCCCTTCCTAGACACTTGACCTAATTTACTTACTAAAACACTTTGTAATTCTGTTAATGCATCAGATACCTTGATGCTAAGACATATATCATGAAAAATGACCTTTCTTAGTCCAGCTTAGTGGCATACATCTTTAGTCTCAGTGCTTGGGGGGGGGGGGGTGCGCAGATCTCTGTGAGTTCCAGGCCAGCTTGGTCTACATAGTGAGTTCCAGAATAGCCAGAGCTACATAGTGAAACCATGTCTACAAAGGGGATGAGAGGGAGAATAATACATTTTTTTTAGGAGGCAACATCCTTGTCATGAAAACATTAAGGTGTAGTAGGTAGCTGTTTGAGCCATGCCCTGAAGCCCGCCCCTATTGAGGCAGCTGTAGCTGTTACACCTGCTTATGACCTTGAGGTACAGGCCTCTGGGGATGTGGCAACCAGGGACCCTTAAGACCTGGGGTGCTGGCCCTCTTCTTGGCTACCTTGTGGTTCTAGATGCTGAGATCTTGGACCAAGCCATTCAGCATGGGACATAGTTAAGTTTTCCCAGACCCTACAATAAATCTTCCGTGGTTGTGAGTTTACCCCCAAATAAATTCCTTTGATTAAACAGACTCTGTGGATTGATCCCATTATTAAGTACATAATACCAACTCAAAGATTTCTGCAGATTGAGGTACTAAATGTATCTGGATCCAAGGAGGGGCTGCTCTTCCCACTACAACACAGCTATAATTGCAGCCAACTACTGGAGTTTACTTAGTAACCAACTAAGTAGACCGCACTGCTTGCTGGCTACAGTGTATGTACAAAGGAGCTGGCTCCCCAACTCATTTGCACTCACTACTCTTCTAGAAAGACTTAAATAGCGGGATGGCGCCCACCAGGTCTCCCCACAAAAAGTGGATTAATCCAAGTGGATCAGTCATACACTCTCCCTCAGAAATGTAGAACAGAAGAAACTGGAGGGGAAAGTGTTGACGCCTAACTAATGAGCCTTTTGGCAGCAGCCCAAGGAGCAGTTCCACCAACTACAGTGGCTTAGTCTTCCACAGGTACCTTATCCTCCTACCCAAAGCCGGACAGGGTTGCTAACAACATCTTTCCCAAAAAATGTATCTTTTTCTTCTCTTGTTTCCTTTTGGATTTAAGTGAATCAACACCAGTTATGCAAAAGACCTTATACTTAACTATACTTCCTAAAACCCAAATATCCTTTTAGAATATCTAGAATGCATATTTCAAACAGAAATGAGAGGTAAAGGAGTCTCTTCTGAATTTCTCATTATAAATTTTTATTTTGTATAGTTTCAATGTTAGAGCACTAGTACATTAACTCAAGTCTTTGAGAACACTCCCCAAAGAGCCACTTAAACATCCACCCTTGCAGATTACCCAATACTTGAAGGCTCATCTCAGCACTCAGAGAATCTGGGCTTTAATATCGCACAATCTTCAACTAGTCACAAATTAAGACAATTTTCCCCATAAATCCTACTAACCCAAAACAGTACATACATTTTGAACATCCCTAAATAAACATAAAAAATGCCTTAAAATCTGAAAAACTTAGCTTTCCTTTCAGGGCTCAAAGCTTCAGATGCCAGAGCATTCTGGGGTTTGGATTTTCAGATTAAGGAAGCTGAACTAGTAAAGTCCAGAAAACTTCTATCTTGGACAAGGAATGTTAAACTATATCAATTATCCATTAAAATGTAAAACTTTTTCACACTTAAGGCATAATTTACTCCCCTCCCCCGAAAGAAAAAAAAAAGAGGCATAATTTAAGGCCAGGAAGATGGCTCAGCAGCAAAGGCACTCACCCTACAAGTCTGACAACCTGAGCTCAATCCCCAAGACCTACTCCTGCAAGGTAGGAACCGACTCCTGCAAGCTGCCTTCTGTGAGGCACATGCACATGTGTGGCACACACTTGAGATGAAGTCCTGAGAGAATATGTATTGTTGACATAGGCATGGCCAGGGCAAGGCTCTCCCCAAATCAGGCTCACAGAAATGTCAGGGCCTTTGGCCTTTGGCTAGAAGCAGTCTATTCAGACTACTGAGACCAGCTAAACTGCCCAGCCCAGCAGGGCTTAAGCGGCATCCCCATCAGGGCACTCCTCCTCCCCACCTGACACCAGCTAGCCTTCAGGTACGCTTGTCTGGGTGACTATCCTAGTTCATTCTAGTCACCCCAGTCACGTTTCCAGGATCCAGCTCATGGCACACACAATAAATAAATATTCTTTAAGAGTGAATGCTCGGGCTGGAGAGAAGGTTCAGTGGTTAAGAGCACTGGGTGTTATTCCAGAGGACCCGGGTTCAATTCCCAGCGCCCACATGGCAGCTCACAACTGTCTGTAACTCCAGTTCCAGGGGATCTGACACCCTCACACCAATGCACATAAAGTAAAGTTAAAAAAAGTATTAAAAAAAAAAAGACTTAATAAAAAAGAGTGAATGCTCTTTTAAGCTCTAGAGCTATCAATCAATATATTTAAATACATGCTTCTCGTAAACTTCAAACAGTTAAGACTATTAAATCTAGGTATGAAATATAATACTCCATTATAAAGAAAAAAATGTTGGACAGCTTGGTATGAGAGTACTATGTCTAACTTTAAGATTCTATCCCCAAGAGATAGAGAGGGAAACTGAAGTTCCAAAGGCTTTGTTTATACATTAAAATGCAGGGAGGGGGCTGAAATGATGGTTCAGCTGTTAAGAGCACTTGCTGTGGCAGAGGAGAGTTCTGTTCCCCTGGCCTGTGCTGGCAACACACTGATGCATACATACTGAACCCCCCATACACAATAAAATGATTAAAATAAACCTTTGAAATGTGGGAACAAAGGG